>JBAKBP010022289.1:0-30000 GCA_037953745.1 Lithodes maja
CCAAAAGCAGGTGTTGACGGGGGCTCCTGGAGAAGTATGCTACGCCACAGAGGGCAGTGGCACATCCTGGGCCCGCCGTTATCGACCGCTTGCAGTCTGCTCCATACCTGCTTAGGCACCAGCTTGGTTACTTTCCTCAGAATGCAGCAGGAAGAACACAAATCAGAAGCGGTGCCATGTCTGCTACCACAGCAGGGTGAGGCCGCACCCAGGTAAAAAGTCAACCACGGAGTGTGTGGAGTGCAAGGTGGCACTCTGTGCTGTAGGGTGCTTCGCTGCTTACCACACCAAGCAGGAGTTCTAATAATCATACTGAAATTGCCCAATAAAATGACAATATGTACACTATAATTATATATATAGGCAAAAAGTGGAAGAAAAACAATGTATTATAATAAAAAAGTCAAGTATTATGAGAAAATTGATACAAATACAATTCCACCATAATAATATGTGAAAGTGACACATATGTATATACCAAGTGACATTCATATGATTAGAACCTATAGAAATATATAAATCAGTGAAAAAAGACACAATAAATTGTATATAAAACGTTTACAAATCATATAACTAAGTGAAAGTGACACAACGACCTAAGATTTGATGGCCAAAGTATAATAAACACCTGTGATAATGAATAATCAGTGCCTAATACAACAATAACCTACCTCAATTACTAATAAAATGTACGGGTATCGAGTGAAAATGAGCATTATCAGTGACAGTGACACTCTCTAAAGCATATTTGTCAAAGTGAAAGTGACACAAGACCTAAGATTTGATGGCCAAAGTATAATAAACACCTGTGATAACGAATAATCAGTGCCTAATACAACAATAACCTACCTCAATTACTAATAAAATGTACGGTATCGAGTGAAAATGAGCATTATCAGTGACAGTGACACTCTCTAAAGCCTATTTGTCAAAGTGAAAGTGACACAAGACCTAAGATTTGATGGCCAAAGTATAATAAACACCTGTGATAACGAATAATCAGTGCCTAATATAACAATAACCTACCTCAATTACTCATAAAAACTACGGTATCGAGTGAAAATGTGAAATATTAGTGAAAATGATAGCCTAATACACATATTTTATATAATTGGACTCCAAATAACTATAATAACATCACTATCAATACATAAAATCGCCTCCGGGAGGTAACAAAGTTTGGCGCGACGAGCCGCGGCCTGGGCCAAGGCGACGCACTCCTCCGAACGCGGGATGATTTTCACGCATAAAAATCACTCCACTTCCCGCGCTCACCATTATGCAATCACTTGGGCTAGAGACCTCTACTCAACGGCATTCTACACATGAAGGTTTGTGCTACATTTTTCTGTTTTTTTTATAACTTTGTGTAATGTATTTCAGGAGTAACATGCGAGTCAACTTGTACCAAAATTCCTGAAAACCCCCGGACACAGAGTACAGTTACGATATTCCCTAGCCGGGGTCGGAGGGTTAAGTCAGGAGGAGACGTCAAACTTGGTAGATACATACGATAATTTTATCAAGTCAGTATTCAATGCGCAAAATAAATATATCCCCAAAAGAAAATTTAGATCAACACAGAACCAACCCAAATGGATGAATAATAGACTATTAGATCTTCTAGGAAAAAAGAGAGGAATATATAGAAAAATTAAAAAAGGCGAAATTCACCTACTTGCTTACTATCAGAATCTATCACGACAGGTAAAAAAGGATATTAGTAAAGAAAAAAGAAATTATGAAATTAAGGTTGCCAATGATTCAAAAAATAATCCTAAAGCTTTTTACCAACTATATAAATCCAAGGTTAGAGATGTAATTGGTCCCCTTAAAACTTCGATAGGAAAATTGACAGAAAGTGATTTAGAAATGTGCAGTACATTAAATAGTCAATTTCTTTCCGTTTTCACTAATGAAAATTTGGCACAGTTTCCAGAAGTCCGTAAGGTATACAGCGATAGTATAGAAAATAGGTTAAGTACGGTTACTATAAGTAGAAATGATGTGGTTAAGGAAATTGACAGACTGAAACCTCATAAATCGCCTGGTCCTGATGAGGTATATGCTAGAGTATTAAAAGAATGCAGAGATGAGTTAAGTTATCCATTAACATTTCTATTTAACAAGTCATTAGAAACAGGTATTGTTCCAGAAGCTTGCAAATGTAGTTCCGATCTTCAAAATAGGTGATAAATCAATAGCATCCAATTACCGTCCCATTAGTCTCACTTCAATCATAGGAAAGCTACTAGAGTCAATTATTGCTAGGAAAATGAGAAACCACTTAGAAACATTTAACTTACGGTAATCAATTCTTCTCAGCATGGATTCACTCAGGGACGGTCTTGCCTTACTAATTTGCTTAGTTTTTTCTCAGAGGTATATGAAGCAGTAGATAATGACAAGTCATATGATATTATATATTTAGATTTCAGTAAAGCTTTCGACAGAGTCCCTCATGAGAGGTTGATGAGAAAGGTTGAGGCACATGGAATAGGTGGGGCGTTGTTAGGATGGATTTGGTCATGGCTAATTGGTAGGAAGCAGAGAGTCAGCATAAATGGTACCAAGTCAGAATGGGGAGCAGTCAAAAGTGGTGTCCCCCAGGGATCGGTATTAGGTCCCCTGTTGTTTCTTATATACATAAATGACCTAGATTTAGGTATAACTAGTAGGATAAGTAAATTCGCAGACGATACTAAAATAGGGAGATCAATTGATTCAGATAGCGATATAGAGTGCCTCCAAAGGGATCTAGATACCTTACATGAATGGTCAGTAAATTGGCAGATGAAGTTTAACATTGACAAATGCAAGGTATTAAAGATAGGGAAGATGCAAACAAATGTTAAATATAAACTAGCTAATTTAGAATTAGAAAATTCAGACTGCGAGAAAGATCTAGGTGTGTTTGTTAGCAATGATTTGAAGCCTAGAAAACAGTGTATAAGCATTCGTAATAAGGCAAACAGGATTCTCGGGTTCATCTCTAGGAGCGTGAGTAACAGAACTGCTGATGTTATCTTACAAACTTTACTTGTCATTAGTGAGACCCCCATATGGATTATGCTGTCCAATTTTGGTGTCCTTATTACAGAATGGACATAGATTCATTGGAGAGAGTACAGCGTAGAATGACAAAAATGATCCATAATATTAGAAATCTTTCGTATGAAGAAAGGTTGAAGAAATTAGGTTTACATTCGTTAGAGAGACGCAGAGTTAGAGGAGATATGATAGAGGTGTTCAAGTGGGTTAGTGGGATTAACAAAGGGGACATGACAAATGTACTAAAGCTCAGTGATAGCGAAAGAACTCGTACCAATGGTTTCAAATTAGATAAATTTCGTTCCAGAAAAGATATAGGCAAGTATTGGTTTGGTAACAGAGTTGTAGATGGGTGGAATGGACTACCAAGTGCTATAGTGGGATCTAAAACTGTAGGGAGCTTTAAGATAAAATTGGATAAGCATATGGACGAGAAGGGTTGGGTGTGAAGGGGGATCAGCCGGGTTGGGCCAATCAGCGCTCTGCAGACCCCCCCATAATCCTGCGTTAATCTCTAACCGTTTTGGTAAGATGATCCTCAGGGTATTAGAGTGTGAAGCCTATAATTGGGCTTTGTAATTGAATTGGGGTTGTGTGCTTAGCCTTGCTTAGGCCAATCGGCTTTCTGCAGACTCCCATTTTCTTATGTTCTTCGACTTTTCTTTCACCTTCGTATAATCGACAGCCAATTTTTTTTTTTTTATTAGCCTAAGGGATTAGTACTCAACCAGCGGGGCCGCGGGGGTGTGGGGACAGCAACCCCCACCCATAATACTAGGTTAGGTTAGGTAAGGTTGTTAGGTTAGGCTAATGTCTTTTCAAATCACTATCGGGGAGCGTGTCTCACAGTGTGCCAAAATTCGCCCATTTTCTTCGTGATCCCGAACCTAACATCTGAAAAAAATATTGATACTGAAATTGGCTAAGAGCCTATGACTCCCGGGGCGGCCGGGAGCCCCGCTAAACCTGCCATTCTATTTCTACATTACACTCATCAAACGATAGTTGCTTTGCTCTAAACTGTACTCTACATTGGCTATGATCTTAGAACTATTATATATCACCTGTATTGAAGTCCAAATGCAGCTACTAATGTAAATATAGACGGATAAATCCAGAGTTGTTGTTGTTGTTGTTGTTGATGTGTTGGAGGGAAGGTAGCAACTGGACGTCACTAATAAACCCTAGCGAGGACAGTTTTGTCAGGACTGCCTTTAGAGTCGTGGAATTCTCCCCGACTTTTTAAGGAAATTAATTGTGCATTGTAACACTCTCTGCCTTTTCTCTGGGGTCACGTCTATTGCTCCTAGTAGTACGGGGATGGTTATGTTATTAATATTCATCCTGTTTAAGGTGTCTTTAAGGATTGTTCTCATGGAGTGAAATCTTGGGCAATGCAGAAGAAAATGAGTGATGGTGTCTTCGGTGTTTCTGCACCAAGGGCAGTGTGGATCCGGGGCCAATTTCAATCTGTGTAGATGTTTGTTCAACCCGGAATGACCGATTCTGAGGCGCGTAATTACGACATCGATGTTCCTAGTTTGGGATCGTGTCCATGGATGGGGTGATGAGTCGGTTCTGAAGAGGCCTAAGTGCTTTTCAGGGAGGAGGTTTGAAAGCTCTGTGTCCCATTCTTGTCTTGCCCTTGTTCTGCTCACTGCTGATAGTGTGTGGATGTCATGGGGTAGAGGCTCGATGGAAGTTAGCTGGTGTCCTAATTTGGCTGCCTCGTCTGCGATTGCGTTACCCTTAATGCCAACATGTGAGGGGATCCATTGTAGTTTGATATTTCTGGGCGAGTTAAGTGTCGTGATGAGGATATGTTGTATGGTGTGGACTATGTTTCTATGCGATTCGGGATTGGGCGAGAGGAGTAGATGGAGTGAAGATTGGGAATCTGTGTATATTACTATATTCTGTAGTGGGAGATGTGATTGGCAAAACTGGAGTGCTTTTTGGATTGCAAAAAGTTCTGAGGTGATGTTAGAGTGGGTGGCAGCGAGTTTCCATGACTGGCAGATGCTTATCTCTTCATAATAGACGGCTGCTGCAGCTGATGGGGGGGATGGGATGTATGAGCCGTCTGTAAAGATTGGGGAGTGGTTTGTGAATTTAGTGTGGTGTAGTTCGTTGAATAGGTGTTTGGCTTTGGCTGAGTCCTGTGATTTTTTGAAGGACGGATGTAGAGTTGTGAAGATCATGTTGGTTAGGGTTATCCACGGGGGGACTGGTGGAACTGGTGCTGTGGGTGCTGAATGGATTGTGGTGCCTGTCAGTCTTTGTAAAGTGTGAGCGGAGCGAGAGATGAAGGATGTTCGATATCCTTGCCTGTTTATGGGTCTGTTTGTCAATTCTCTGGTGACGGACAATTGTAGGGGATGGTTTTCTGGTAGCTGGGAAGCTTTCAATAGCCATTTGCTGTCTGTCAATTGTCTGGTACGATTAAGTGGCAGTAAACCTGCTTCGGCCTGGAGGGAGACTATTGGCGATGAACAGAATGCTCCCAGCGCTATTCGAAGGGCTGAGTTTTGGATTGTGTTGAGCTTGTCTAGGTGTGTTGGAGCGGCTGAACCGTATACGGGGCTGCCATATTGTACTTTGCTCTGGATATATACTGTATAGAATTTTAATAGCATTTCTCTACTGGCTCCCCATCTTGCCCCGGCCAGGTACTTCATGATGTTTAGACGTTTTGTACAGGATGTGCGGAGGTAATCAATGTGTTTGTTCCACGTCAGGGAAGGGCCATCTAGTTTCAAGCCGAGGAAGGTATGTTCTCTCACTAGTTGAATTGGGGTGTTTTCGATGATTATGTTAGGTAATCTTGGAAGTCTTTTGCGGGTGAAGCACATTAGGGCGCTTTTCTGCTTGTTGATCTGAAGTCCCCATTCTGTCGACCATTCTGCTATCAGGTCTGTGGCTTCCTGTAGGTGGTGTTCTGCTTCGTGTAGGGTTGTGGCTTCACATATAATGGCTACGTCATCGGCGTATATCAGGTGGGTGGTGTGAGGTGTTTTGGGTATGTCTGACAATAGAGCATTGAATAGGGGTGGACTGATGCCTGAGCCTTGAGGTAGTCCTCTGTGATGGGGGTGTTCTTGAGATAGCGTGCCTCCTATTGCTACTTTAAATGTTCGGTGTTCTAAGAAGCTGTGAAACCATTTTAAGGGAAGTCCTTCAATGCCCATCTTTGATAGTTTATATAATATGCCTTTGTGGGAGGCTGAATCGAAGGCGCTTTTTAAGTCAAGGAATAGTATCAGCATTATTTTGTTGTTGTTGTAGGTTTCTTGGATTCGTTGTTCTAAATTGAGGAGGATATCAACTGTGCCTCTGCCTGGTCTGAATCCACTTTGTTCTGGTGACAGTTTGTGATGGGTTTCAAACCACCAGCTGAGTCGTCGGGCAATTATTTTCTCCAGTAATTTTCCTATGCACGATAGTAGGACTATTGGGCGTAGTGAAGCAGGGTTGGAGGGGTCTTTGCCTGGTTTTGGGAATGGGAGAATTACAGATTGCTTCCATGCGTTGGGAAATGTTCCGGTCTGCCAGCTTTTGTTGAATAAGGTTATAAGGTGATCTTGCCAATGGAGTGTAAGGTGCGAGAGGAATTCATTGGCAACTAAGTCAGCTCCCATAGCTTTTTTGGCGGGGAGAGATGATATCGCGTACTGAAGTTCGGGTTTGGTGATTGGGTTGTCAATGCCATGTGTCGAGGGTGATGATAGAGCTGTGTTTATATGACGAGTCAGGAGATCTTGATTGATTAGTGGAGCTGGGATGCTGTATTGGTCTTTGTAGAAGGAGGCTAGAAAATTTGCTTTGGCTGTGTCAGTCATTAATGCGACCCCGTTTTGGCTCAGGGGGAGGGGACAATGTTTATTTCTTCCTTTCATACTTTTTAGGAAGTTCCAAGTTCGAGTAGATGAAGTGTTGAAAGATAAGGTACTGCAGAAGCTTGCCCAGGCCTTTCTTTTTGCTTTGAGAATAATGCGTGTTGCGATACAATTTAGCTGTTTATATTTATAACAGTTATGTATGGTGGGTTGTCTCCGCCATGTGTACCAGGCTTTACGTCAGCTATTTATAGCCTCAGCACATTCTGTGGTCCACCAAGGAACTCTTGGCTTTGCCCCTTTCTTTGAGTGGTATAGTTTGAAGGCTGATGTGGCTGCTTTGGTAAGTGTCTGGGTGAAGGATGTCGTTAGTACTTCTAGGGATTGATTCTTTACTGGTGTTGTTTGTCTAAGGGTGGTTTGGAAGTTTTGCCATCCTTTGTCTGTTATTTTCCAGTGGGGACGAGTGATGTTGTCCGAGGTTATTTTTTGTGAAGTCGATGTGATATAGATGGGGAGATGGTCACTTGCCATGTATGGGCCTAGTTTTATATCAACGTCATTGAATATGTGGGAGCCGATGCAGAGGTCTATTGTGGATGAGCGGCCTGTATGTGGATCTATGCGTGTGCCCAAGGCGGGTGGTGTTAGGAGATTTAAATTCACAGATTCTAGAAGCACCTGAAATAACACTTTTCCTGAAGGATTTAGGGAGCCTGGTGGAGCGTATGGGTCCCAAAGTTTGTGTCGTGCATTGAAGTCTCCTAGAATCATGCATGGGGGTGGGACTTGTTGAAAGAGATGGTTGATTTCTGTTATGGTGAAATCTTTGCAGGGGTTGTAACAGAGGAGGATGGAGCACCACTTTCCCGAGAGAGCTATCTGAACGGCCATTGATTCTATTACGTTATTGTTGTTGTTGTAAGGGGTGAGTTCAAGTATACGGCAGGATATATTCTCACGTACCATTATGGCCAAGCCTCCTCCTCTCAGGCCTTGTAGTCTGTCTTCTCTGAAGATTGTGTACCCTGGCATTACTATGTTGGTGGATGGATTCAACCAAGTTTCGCATAGGCCTATTATAGTTGGCATGTCCCTATCTACCGTTGTTTTAAAGTCGTGAGTCTTATTAAAGATGCTTCTGGCATTCCATAGCATGAACTTTAAGGGTGGGGAGGACGGGTCCATTATTGAGGGAGTATTATAGCGACTGCATATGGCCAAAGCCGAGAGATTATGTCTGGGAAGGTTGTTCCTTTGAGGTATAGCTGTATTGCTTGAAGTAGGAGATGTAGAAGTTGTGTACCGGTACTCGTGTGGGAAGCTGAGTCGGCTGAAGCTGCGTAGGTTTCATCTTGGTGCGGTGTGTGTGTGTTTAATTGTGATTTTGTGGTTTGTTCAGATTGGGTTTGAGGTTGACGTTGGTGTTGATAAGTCTGGCATTTTGGATTAGCGGTTACATTGGGTGTTGTGATGTTGGGGGACTGTGTTCCGGTGTTGGAGCATGGAGTGATGTCGTCGAAGTCAAGTTGGTGGGCTGTGGTACAGCGTTGAGTTTTGGGGCCATTTTGGCGTTGGGATCTGGGAATTGGTGCCTTGTGGATCAGGATTTTACCATGATTAGTCGGATTTATGGTGACCTCGTGTTCGTCTTCTTCCAGTTCAATGTCATCCTGGTCGGGGACTTCGTCTTCTAGGACTGAAAAGGGGTTTGAAAGTTTAGCATAGCTTAGGTCGTCTCTGACGGCTCTAGTGGGCTTGGGATCTGTTGTAATTTGTGTATTGGGTGGTGTAGACTTGGCATTGATAGGGTTAAGCTCACGTAATTGTCGGTTAACATCTTTTAGTGCTGAGAGGTCTGCCTGAGCTTTGTTATGAATTTCTGAAGCTTTGATATAGATTGGGCACTTGAAGGAGACTACTCTATGTGTGCCACCACAGAAATAGCAATGGGGATTATTTTGGCATCTTAGCTGGTCAGAACCTGATGTTAGGGAATGGAATCCACTGCACATTGAGCATCTTACCTTGTTCCTGCATGATATAGCACTGTGTCCGAATCGGTGGCAGTTGTAACAGCGCAGAATGGGGAATGTGTATTGGGATACCTGGTAGCTCGTCATATCTATTGCTACTCGGGGCGGGAGCTCGCCTTCGAAGCATAGCCTTACTGCATCGGATTTTAATTTTTCACCATTCTTATACCTAGGAGGGATCCTCAAGACCTCAAGTAGCCTAGCTGGGTGTGTGCCTAGAGTTTTTAGTGATTTATAGATGTCTTCTTCTGACAAATCTTCAGAAACAGGGCTAATCTTACCGAAAGTGATGCCATGTTCTGCTGCGTCGGCTGGGGAGCGGGCCTTCCGACATTTTACTTGCCAACTGCCTAGTTGTGTCATGGATTCAATCGGTGAATCAGCAAGGTTATCTATATCTGTGGCTAATATAGAGAAACAGAAAGCAGATCCCTTACCAATTAAGTGAGGACTTCCCTGTGCCTGTAGAATATACTTGCCAAAATATACATCTTTTAGTGCTCTAGTTAAGGTGTGTGGATTGTTGAAGGCAATGGAGTTGTCAGCTGTTCGAACAATGTAGGTTATCACGTTGTCAGTGTCACTAGGCCTATTTGGGGGGGCATTGAAGTGTAGATTTGGTGAGGAGGCTCTGTTCGGTTTTTTATGGTTTCCTGAACCATTCACTGAATCTTCGTCATTGTCTGAGGCAAGGCTTCTCTTTTGAGGAGTAGCGTCGGCGGTTGTTGTGATGTCCATGGCTGCGTGTTCTGGCGGCGGGTGCCTCTGCCTCATTCCATCTTCTTCAGGCTCTTCCATGGTGATGAAGAATTGGAGAATCGCTTCCTGTCCACTGTCCCTATGTGTTGAGGGCAGCGGGTAAGAAGTGTGGGGGTATTTTCAGTCACTATTGGGGTAATATGGCAAGATAAAGGCAGAGAGGGCGCAATACACAATCACAGTCTTCTTCTTCTTCTGGTCCTCCTTAAATATAATATATTTCCCTTTGGTCTCTCTCTGATGTACACTCAGTTCAGTTCAGTTGGAATTCGGGAAGTTTAGCCTTAACGTCGGCACTTCCCTAAGAGGTTTTGTTATTAGGGAAGTGCCGACGTTAAGGCTAAACTTCCCGAATTCCAACTGAACTGAACTGAGTGTACATCAGAGAGAGACCAAAGGGAAAACTTAGATAAAGACAACAGAATAATAACGAGTCCGAACTTTCCGAAATTCCGACCTATGTTTACGTTTTGGCTAATAATCTCAACTATAGTAACTAATAATTTAAAGTATTTATTTACATAGTAAGATTAATTTTGAACTATAATATATACCCTATTTGAATCAACAATCTATACAGACTGAATTATATAGATTTAAAGCTCTAATGTCGATATTTATATAAAGTCCCAATAATTTGTTTTGTTGAATGTTTCTGGCGGGCAATTCAAATTCAGTACAAACTGGAAGATTATGTGCAAGGAGATAAACGAATGGAATATGGATATAGTGGGGGTAACGGAGACGCAACTGCGGGAAAGGAACGAAATGTGTACAGAAACGCACAAAATGATTGGGAAAGGACGGAGTAAGTGGAAAAAGAAAGGTGGGGGGGTGGGAATACTAGTGAAAAACGGGTTGGATGTTGATATGGAGGAGGTAAATGTTGGTGATTCGGAAATGAGCGAGGATATCATGGCGTGGAACCTGAGCTACATAGTATGAGGAAAGAGTGAGAGGATTCTGCTAGTAGTGTGCTACATGACGGTGGAAGGCCCGAGTGCAAGACAAGACAACGATAGGAAATATGGAGTGGTGAAAGCACTAATACACGAAAGGATGGAAGAGCAGATGATTGTGATGGGAGACATGAATGGCCATATTGGCATCCTAGGCGAGGAGACAAATAACAATGGCCAGCTGCTACTAGACTTCGCTGAGGAGAACAATATGGAAATTCTAAACCAAACAATAGCTATAATAATAATAATAATAATAATAGTTCTTAAAGCTAGCGCATGCTAAGCTAGCTAAGGATAGCTCAATAAGGCCGATTAGGCGTATTTCCATTGGGGTCCTGTACTACTACCCCATCCCTTTGCTCATGAGGGATGGTAACGACTCAGTGCTTGTGAAAAATCTTTAATGCGCCGAGCGTGGGCGCGAACCCGGGCCTTCTGGGTGGAAGTCCGAGACGCTAGTCACTACACCAAGCGAGCCGCTTACAGCTGAGGGTAGAGTAACTTGGAGTGGAAGATGGGGTGAGTCAGCAAGTGATTATATCCTGGTGAATGAGAGAGCAAGAAAACAGGTACAGTATATGTGGGTGGACGAGGAGCGTAAAGTAGACATAATGAGTGACCACAATGTGATGATGATGGAATATATGTGCATGAGAGAAGGGAGGGTTGAGGTTCCTAGGGACCAAGGAACAGGGTGGAAGCTCAAGAGCGCAGATTGGGTACTATTCAGGGAGGATCTGGAGCAAGAGACATGGAGAAGCGAGGGGAGTGTAGAGGAACTGAATGAAATGCTAGTTAAAACTGTAAGACGAGTGGCCTTACAACGGGTAGGAAGAAGAAAGACAGGCAGAAGCAAAAGAGTGCGGAAAAGGTGGTGGAGTGATGAGATAGATAACGCAAGAAAGAGAGGAAGGAATGTAACAGGAAGTGTAGCAGACTGAGGAAGAACAAAGACAACAGTGAGAACGAGAGGCAAGAGTACAATGAAGCCTGAGAGGAGTACGAGTACAAGAAGAAACAGAAGACAGTGAAACACATTATCAGAAAGGCGAGAGCGAAAACTGAAAAGGAAATGGTAGACGAACTAAGAGCAAAGGGAGAGGAAGGGGGCAGAGAATGGTATGCTTTCCTGAGAGGTGACCAAGTCAGAGAGAGAGTGAATGTAGAAGAGCTAAATGTAAATGGTAGGTTAATAAGGGAAAACACAGAGAAGGCACGAGCGATAAAAGAATTCTGGGAGAATATAGGCGGTGCAAATGAAAGGGAAGACAGAAATGAAGTGTATCTGGAAATAGAAAGAAAGATAAACGAGAATATGGATGAGGAAATAAGCAGAGATGAGATAGCTAAGTATGTAAAAAGGTTGAAAACAGGAAAGGCTGCGGGGCTGGACGATATCCCATACGAGTTCTACAGAGAAAGGGGAAAGGGAGTGATAGAAGGTATGTATATACTGTTTAAAAAGATATGGAATGAAGAGAGAGTCCCTAGCAAATGGAATGAAAGTAGAGTGACCCTGCTACATATGTGCGGGCACAAGAGCAAGAGTGAGCTAAAAAAAACTATCGCCCAATCAGTCTGACTGACACAGTGGGGAAGGCGTTCTGTGGGATCATGAACGAGAGGTTAAAAGAGATATGTGAGAGGAATAAGGTGATGGGAGAAGAGCAAAATGGGTTCAGGAAAGACAGAAGAGGTGAAGACAACATGTTCGTGATAAGGGAGGTGATAGAGAAGTGGAATAAAAGTGAAAAGAAGGGATAGGCCTACATAGCGTTCCTGGACATAGAGAATATAGGTATAAGATGAGTAAGGTGTTGGAGAAGGTGGGAATGAGCAAGAAGGTTGTGACCATAATAAAGAGTATGTATGAGAGCACAAGAGGCAAATACAGTCTGGGAGACATCGAGACGGAATGGGTGAAAAGCAAAAGAGGAGTGAGACAGGGCTGTGTACTATCACCGTGGCTATTTGGGATGTATACTGAGGAGTTGGCAGTGAGAGTGGGGAAGACGGGAATAGGGATCAATGTGGGAGAGAGGGTACTGAACATATTGATGTACGCCGACGACGTGGTAATTATGAGCGAAAGTAAAGAAGACCTGCAAACTCTGCTAGATGTGGTGACTAAGTACGGTGAGGATTTCAATGTTAATTTCAGTAGCGAAAAGAGTCAAGTGCTCCTGGTGAATGGAGGCGCAGAAGACGAGGATGAAACCTGGTCGCTTGGTGGTAGGACAATAAGGAGAGTAATAATAATAATAATAATAATAATAATAATATTTATTCAGTTAGCAATTTACAGAGTTGGTACCACATAGTTTGTTACAAATATGACATGTACCAGCCTTGCATAATTCCAACTAAGGATAGCCCAATAAGGCCGTTAGGCGTATTTCCATTGGGGTCCTTGTGGGATTAGGTTAGCTGGGGAAAAATGGGGAGGATAAAGAAATGGATACTTTAGAAAAAGTATTTCTAGGGGGTTATTTTAAGATACCTTACATCCTATAGTAAATATCAGTAATCCGTAATCAGTAATCATTTCAGTTTGGTTTGTCTATCTCTTTTGTCGCATTTAGTAGTAGACATAAGCTTGGTGCTCCCTTCTCGCAGCTGTCCGGTTCAGGTGTTCCTTCAGGCTACGTCTGAAGGAATACAGTGTTCTCTTTTCACGGACTGACTGGGGTAGGTCGTTCCAGTCTTTGATGGCGGTGAAGAAGAATGTTTGCTTACCCTGTCCTTGGATTCTCGGGACCTTAAAATTAAACATCCTGTTTCTTGTATTATGTCCACTCCTCTCATTTGCTTTAACAAAATCATTCTTTAGGTACTCTGGAGCTCTGTCATAGAAAATTTTGAAGGCATTAGTGAGCCTGATTTGTTTGGCCCTGTCAGCGACATTGAGCATACCTAGTGACTGAAGTTGTTCCTGGCCAACATGTGATCTGGGTCCTAGGTTCAGCATGAACCTAACCATTTTATTTTGAGTGACCTGAAGTTTGTGCTGTGCTGATTTAGATGATGCAGAGTACCAGGATGACACAGAATAGTCAAAATGACATTGCACAAGCGCTTGGCAGAGGGTCTTTTTGGTCGCCGCGGGCAAGCATCCCACCTGTCTATACAGGTATTTTATACGTGCTCTACACTTACTCAGGATAGATTCCAAAATTGTTTCACCTGACAAACTCGCGTCCAGTTTTAGTCCGAGATATTTAACTTGTGACACTGTTGTTATAGGAATATCATTACAGTTGACCGAGAAGCCCACAATGTCTTTCAGTTTGCGTTTTGTTCCACATAAGATGGCTTCCGTCTTGCCCAGGTGAAGAGATAGTCTATTGTCCACTAGCCATTCACTACATGATTCTAGTTCTTTGGAAAGTGAAGCGGCAATACTTATTGGGTCTTTTCCTGAAACCAGGAGCACGCTGTCGTCTGCATACAGTAATAATTTACATGAGACGCTCAGTTCCATGTCGTTCACATAACAGAGAAAGAGTAAGGGACCAAGGATGCTTCCCTGCGGGACCCCACAGTTAATTGGCATAGGATCAGTTATATTATCATCAATTTTGACTCTTTGGGTTCTACCACTAAGATAAGATTTAAACCAGTTCACAGATCCTATGCCCATTGCTTGTAGTTTATTACATAGGATATCATGGTCTACTGTGTCAAACGCTTTTTGTAGATCAAGAAGAACCATACCGGTGTAGTTACCTTTAGACATTTCTTTACGAATGTGATCCGTTAAGTGGATGAGACAGGAGTCTGTCGAGTACATGCATCTGAAACCTGATTGAAACTTATAGAATAGATCATTTTGTTTGAGGTAGTGTTCAATTTGGGTGTATACCGCTCTTTCAAGGATTTTAGATACAATACATAATATGCTAACTGGTCTGTAGTTACCAACTTCTAGTTTATTTCCTTTCTTGAATAGAGGGGTTACAATAGCTTCCTTCAGTTCAGCAGGTACAGTGTTGGTGTTAATTGACAAGTTGATGATGTGAGTTAGGGGGCCTGCTATACCAATGGCTCCATCTCGTAGAAATTTGGCAGGAATTTTGTCTGGTCCTGTGCTTTTATGTACATTTAGGTTAGACAGCTCGTCAAAAGTGTATTTTGGTGTAACATTTTGCAATCCAAATGTGTTTGGGTGTATGTCTTTATCTCTGTAGAAATTTCGAAAGGTGGCCGTTGTTGTCGTGTATTTATTGAGAGGTTGAGGTAGGTTCTGTGCAAGTGTGTTTGCTATGGAGGTGAAGAAGGAGTTGAAGTAGGTTGAAATTTGTCGTTTATCGTGGCAAATCTGATCATTAATGGTGAGAGCAATATTAGTGTTAGACGAATCCCTTGTCTTGTTGCTGTAGCCTGTTGTTTTTAGGTGCCTCCATAGTTTCTTTGGGTTATTCTGATATTCCTCTGCCTTATTGTGAAAATAATTAGTTTTCGCTGATTTTATTTTCCTACTTAGTTTATTCCTGGCCCTGTTGAACAGGGCCAGGGAGAACACGAAGTAAGGGAATATAAATACCTAGGAATGATAATGGACGAGAAAGGGTGCGATAGAACCAAGAATGCGAGGTTGTCAAGAGCGAATCAGTGGGTGGGAAGGCTGGGCAGTGTAGCGAGGACAAGAGCAAATAAGTATGAAGTGGTAAGAGGAGTATGGAAGGGAATGGTTGTACCGAGTTTGATGTATGGGCTAGAAACCATGAAATGGACGGCGAATGACCTGGCGAAAATGGAGGTGACCCAAAACAAAGTTGGTAGAATGGCCCTGGGTGCAAACAAGCTTGCGGCAGTGGAGGCCGTGAGAGGAGAAGCAGGGTTGAGCTCCTTCGCCGAAAGAATAGCGAAGGGAACGCTGAGATACAGGGTGAGACTGGAAAGAATGGACGAGAACAGATGGGCATGGAAGGTGTATGAATGGACAAAGGAGGAGAGCAAGTGGAATAGGATGTGTGATAAGAAAATAGAGGAGCATGGGATGCGTGGAATAATGATGGGTGAGAGCTGTATGAGAACGTGGAGCTCAGGGAAGTGGAAAAATGAGATAAACACGCGGGTCCAAGATAAGGGTAGGGACGAGTGGATGGAAAGAATGAGGCAAAAGAGTTCACTAGACTGGTATATGGCAAAAAATAGTCCAAGAAGTGAACTTTTCTATGATGGTAGTATGGGGAGTGAGTTGCTGTTCAAGGCGCGAACTAAATCCCTGGAGGTGAACAATCGGACATACAGGTGGAACAATGAGGGTAGTAGGATCTGTAGAATGTGCGACGGGGGACGGGATGAGACCATCGAGCACATACTGCTAGAATGGTGACAAGTACGGGAGGGAAAGATAAATTATGATCAGTGCAGTGAGACAGGAAGTAGGAGAGGTACAGTGGAACGGGTTGATAGAAGTTATGCAATGGCACCCTCTGCGTATGGTGCTATTCCTGCTAGGTCTAACCACGATAGATAAGTGGAATAACACAACCATTGAGAAGGTAAAGGGCTTCCTGGAGAGAATGTGGATGAAGAGAAGCATATAGTGGTAACCTAGGCAATCTAATTGCCATCCCTGGAGAGAGAGCCGACCCTAAGGCCACACCTTTGATCTGTTCAGGGTGACTCTCACACCAAGACCAAGACCAAGGGTACAGTCGTCAAACCCCGGCGGACGAGTCTCACTTTAGTGAAGGTTTTTAATAGGCTACTTAAATGTAGGCTATCTATTTCAAGTCAAATATAAATTTCCGAGCATCATCGAACCATACTACGAATATATACTACTAAGTCTACTACGAATAATATTAACCTATTAGGAGCAACAGAATAGCGACAAATCAAGGGTTGTGAAGCTGTAGAATTATCGAAACGACCCTCGTAATTCAGTCATGCGCATCATATTTCCGTGTGGGCCTAGCCTATAAGATAACAGAAAGAGTAACATAACTTATTTTGCCAACTGTACATAAGGCCAAAAACATAGATGAACGTTGTGGCAACGAGCCACCCCAACCGAATTACTACTAGGCCTAGGCCTATTAGGCTAGTATTATAATAAATTATAATATAAATTATAATAGGCTAGCCTATATATTTACTGTTATATATCTCACCTGAGACTGACTAGAGGTGTAAAAGGTGAGCAGGAAGGGCTAGGTGTGAATGAGCAGTGTGTGAGGCCCACCACCCTACATCACCACCACCATCCCTCACCGTCACCGAACTGCTCCAACTCGACTCGGCTCTGTAGAGAATATATTAAGTTCAATTGTATTAATTATTATTTAATTGTCAATACAATATGTGCATGTCAGTCTATCTATCTTTGCTAGACGCCACAAATGAACCGTCTTAATGCTTCATTTAGAATCCGGCTGCAAATAACGAGCTTGAGTTGGCCATGAACCTGACATTTTCTTTCACTTGCTAACAGAAAATGAAGTTAAAGCAGTAGCAATTTTAAACTTGTAAAACTACCATTTTTACATTGCTTCAGTAAATTTGTGATAGTTGGGGTGTGCTACCCACAGAAGGCCGCTCTTGGGCATAATGATGTGTGGGAAATGGTTTACGATATGACTGGAAGAATAATAGTCTGTTTACTTTAGTTGACAGTAGGCCCCAAAAATGGATTACTTACCAATTGCAAGAATTTTGTAGCGAAATACGTTGTTAACAATGTGATATTAATGTTATACAAAGACAGTAGCTTTTCATTGGTATACAAAAATGAACTGCTAATGGACTAAATTTTCTTCCAGGTGAAAAAATACACTGATATTCATATTTTTATTCAACTCCTGTACCGGCGACGGTCTTTTTGTTTTTAATTCAGCTGCATAGGCTATAGACGATTTTATAAAACTTAGCAAGGATATATGGTAGCTAAAAGGATTAATTGAGATAGTCTGTAATCTTTTAACGGGTAGACGTCCTTCCGAATCTGCATAAAATCGCCTAATAGTTGACAGAATATAATTATTATGTTCCTTCCAACAACCAACTGTACTCCTAAAATCGATTAATGAAATTTACAAACACATGTGGCAGTCCGTGGATTCGAAGCCAGGATGCTCACACCGAAAATCAACACCTTATGCATCGCACCACGAAGACAGTTAAAGAATGGTGGACACTGCCTACGATTTATTATGCAACTTCGAATCCTGCATATCAATCTAAGCATGTACACACATCCCAACTGCAACTCACGTAGGCTATGCATATGTGAATGGAAAGAGCAATTAATGGGGCCTTAACCACTAGGGAAGTCCTCTCGATAAATTGCCCCTGAACCAATATCAATTATTATGTTCCTTCCAACAACCAACTATACTCCTAAAATCGATTAATGAAATTTACAAACACATGTGGCAGTCCGTGGATTCGAAGCCAGGATGCTCACACCGAAAATCAACACCTTATGCATCGCACCACGAAGACAGTTAAAGAATGGTGGACACTGCCTACGATTTATTATGCAACTTCGAATCCTGCATATCAATCTAAGCATGTACACACATCCCAACTGCAACTCACGTAGGCTATGCATATGTGAATGGAAAGAGCAATTAATGGGGCCTTAACCACTAGGGAAGTCCTCTCGATAAATTGCCCCTGAACCAATATCAATTATTATGTTCCTTCCAACAACCAACTATACTCCTAAAATCTGTAAAGGATGTGACCAGTACAGAAGGGGTTTGTTGTTGTTGCTGTTCCCCAAGCTGTCTGGCCGAACAGCCCCAAGGCCCCGAGCAAGGCCAAGGCCATAACCGAGCGCCCCCACAGAACCCTCCCTGCCGACCACAATAAAGCCTGGGTGACCGAAGCCACTCCATGGCGGGGAGCTGAGGATGGCGCGGAAACGCCCGGGAAATCAAAGCCCCACCCAGGGCCCTGTGCCCCTCAGCAATTATGAAGAGAAAGTTGAGGGGCAAAGGAAAAATGTGACGCTTTGGCTTCCAATCTTGGTAGATTGGGAGGTCAATCCACGGAAGAGACGACGTCACTTGAGATCTAGAAAATATATAAGTAAAAGGAACAGTCAGAGTAAGCTATGGGTATGGCAGAGATCGCTCAGTTCTCACTCTGATAGACCAGCCCATCACCACATGACTAGAACCCAATCCTCTCAGCATCAGCTAGGAAAGGCCCTAGAAAGCCGCCTTTGGCGGGGGATAGCTCCCCTATTTCAACCCCTTTCGGGGTTGGGCAACCGCCCTGAAATAGTTTCTATCGAGAGTCATTTGCAATACCTTAATAATAATTACCTCCATCCCACACATTAGCCTACATAACACACACGTGGCCTTTTGAATAAAGTGAAAATAGGATTCAGCTACTTGAATGAAGAGATACTATAGTGAATATAATAAACTCAATGGTGACACCTAAATTAAAATATGCGGCAGTGGTGTGGTCTTAAAAAGCATATAATCAAGTTGGAGAAAGTGCAGAGAGCTGCAACTAAGATGATTCCAGAACTAAGAGAACTGACATATGAAGAGAGATTAGAGAGATTGAACTTGCCAACTCTAAGGGAAAGAAGAGAAAGAAGGGATATGATTATGATGTATAAAAGTGTTAGGGGATTGGAAAGGATAGACAAGGACTTTATCGAAGGGGATAAAGGGAGGACTAGAGAACATAGTTGCAAGTTAATGAAAGGCAGATGTAAAGGAGATGTGAGGACCTACTGTACAGCTTTATATATATATAGCCTACAGTAAGTGTTAATATGTGGAATCAGTTGGATGATGCAGGGGTGGGTGCGGGGAATATCCACATTTTAAAAGCCAAATTAGATAACAGAATCTTGGGAAGCGGGACAATATGGGACAAATATGGGAGTCTAGAGAGCAAAATAAAACAGTATATATAATAATAGAAAAATAGAAAACAAATATATATATATACATATCCCCCCCTCCCCCCTTTTAATGACATTGATGGGGCCAGGGAAGATTTTGAATGGTCACCGTGGCCCATATCTAGCCGTCTATTAAACGACTCGGATAATATAATAATGTGGTGAATGTGGCTTCGGTAAACAAGGCGATTCTTGGAAGGCTAAATAACTGGCGAGCAGAATAATAATTGTCAGGTTCAGTGAATTAAGTTAAGGGGGTAGAGTTTATTTTTTGGTTTATTTATTTATTTATATTTTAGTTTCCTCGCTAGACCTCCACCAAGCTTAAAAAACACTCTCTAGACCCCCTTCGAGATAAATTTGTAAATTTTTCGGTAGAAAAATGTCCTGGGCGAAAGCCGGTTCCTCCTAAAATTACAGGCTTGCTATATCGCTCGCCAGGAAAAAACTCGACACCTGAATGACACGACAGGTCCTAATATTGACAAATTAATGGGGTGAAAGGTCTTAAAATTGCCAAAATAATGAAATGAACGTCTTAAAATCTGAAAACTAATGAGAGAGAAGGGGTCCCGAAAAAGGGGGGATAGATTGGTTTAGGGAGGTGAGACCGTGAGAGGTCCCTAACCCCTTGTGTACCGGCGACGACCTTTTAACTTTATTTTGGCTACTATTAGACGATTTTATTCCGTTTCAAAAAGGCCTCCAGCAATTAACAGGTTTCGAATGATCTCACTTAACCCTTTTACTACCACAGATCCTTCTTAAACTGCACAATATCCTCTAAATATAGTTAGGATAACATGAATAAAAAGACGCCGCCGACACAGAAGGGGTTAAACATTAATTGCCGATTATTACCTGTTGTAAAGTAAGCTACACAAAAGAAAAAAAAAACATTGACACAAATACAAGAATAAAGGTCTCTAGCAAATACAACCCGAATAATAAACTACATGGAAACTTAAAACATCCTCAGGAATGGCAATGCAGTTGTCAGATATCTTAAGGGGGTCACCTGTTTGTGGAAAGTACTTAGAATACACGGAGTAGATGGCAAGTTGCTGAAAGCAGTGAAGAGCATGTATGAGGGTGCAAAGGCGGCAGTACGTGTGGAGAGTGAGCAGAGCGAGTTCTTTGACCTGAATGTTGGTTTGAAACAGGGGTGTGTGATGTCCCTGTGGTTGTTTACTGTATATATGGATGGAGTCATGAAAGAAATACTATCAAGAGCAGTGGATGTTGGTGTATCACTGAAAAGGGAGGGAATTGAGTGGAAGCTACCTATACTGCTGTTTGCGGATGATACAGTTCTGATGAGTGATAATGAATGGGAGTTGCAGGGTCTGGTAAATGAGTTTGAAACAGTGTGCGAAAAACGGAATTTGAAGGTAAATACGGGGAAGAGCAAGGTTATGGTCTTTGAAAGGGGTGAAGTCACAGAGTGTGAGGTGAAGCTGAACGGTCAGGCTATGGAGATCGTCAACTCTTTTAAGTATCTGGGCAGTGTGTTGAGTAAAGATGTCCCATCTTTACTTTATGGATGAAGGAGTGCGGGAGAGGGTACAACAGGGGAAGAGGGTTGTAGGAACGCTGAAAGCAGTAACAAGAAATAGGGTGGTCAGTATGGAAGTGAAGAAG
Organism: Lithodes maja; assembly: GCA_037953745.1. Taxonomy (NCBI): domain Eukaryota; kingdom Metazoa; phylum Arthropoda; class Malacostraca; order Decapoda; family Lithodidae; genus Lithodes; species Lithodes maja. Next base: position 21,167 of record JBAKBP010022289.1, read on the forward strand.
TCCTTCCATGACAGTGTGGTAATCCCGACACTGACTTACGGAAGCAGCGAAGCATGGACGTTGGTTGAGAGACTCAGACCAAGAGTGAGAGCAGTGGAAATGAATTACTTAAGAAGTGCGTGCGGAGTTACATGGAGGGATAGACAGACTAATGAGGAAGTAAGAAGGAGGTGTGGTGTGGAGGTAGATGTGCTGGAAAGTGTGAAAAGGAACAACTTGAGATGGTTCGGCCATATGGAACGTATGGAAAGCGAGAGAATGACGAAGAGGGTGTACGAGAGCGAGGTGGAGGGACAGAGAGGGAGAGGTAGACCGAAAGAGAGGTGGAAGGATGGAGTGAGGAAGTATATGAACGAAGGCGGTGCTGGTTGGGGGGAGGGGCGTCGACTGACTGGGGACAGAGGTGCATGGGGGCGGTTCGTTGGTGGCCACCCCTTCGGGGATCACGGCGTCGGGCAATAGATAGCTAGATAGACCTGTTTTGTTTTTTTATCTTTTTCTCCTTTTCTCTCTTTCTCTGGCGTGTATCCATTCGGCCCCATTCAGCCAACTGTTTTAAGACGTTTATCCCCATCCAGGTGTCGATTTCTTCCCAGCATTGTATGGAGAAATCCGGTTTCGCCGGAGACATTTTTCTATCGAAAAATGTACAAAGTTAGCTTGCTGTCAAACAAAAAAATATATATGCTGGCTCGCTGCCGCTCGCCAGGAAAATATTGACACCTGGATGGGGGTAAACGTTTTAAAACAGTAGGCTGAATGGGGCCGAATGAATACAAGCCAAAGAGAGAGGGAGAGAAGTGGAAACAAAAGCGAGGTGGGCTCCCTTAAAATCAAATTAGGGAGCATCCTGTGGGTCATAGCTATATTTACTACCCAAAACTGAAATTCATACCTCAACCAGTACAGAGACAAGTCGAAACTGTCTTCACCATGAGAACAACAGCAGTAGAAAACAACAACTACAACATCAACAACAACAACTACAACATCAACAACAACAACAACAACAACAAGATCTACAGCCACTCGTAAAAATTCGTGGATCCCTTACAGTGTTCTTTACGCAGATACATTGAGAAGGATTGATATTTGAATGTGATTTGTTTTGTATATATATATATATATATATATATATATATATATATATGTATTGGTTTTATAGTTAATGTAACGGTATATGAAAAAAAAAAAATACTAAAATATAAAATATATATACTTGCACAAAAAATAGGCTAAAGGGTCCACACAATGTTTATGAGTTACTGTATTGTCTCTATAATTATATGTCTTCTAGAGATAATATTACCAAATGCCTATTTTCCCCTTACATACATTTAAAGTGAGATAGCGTGTCAGATTCTAAAGTGGGTATCACATGAGAGCTTCTATCATCTTTAGATCAACAAATTTATTCTGGCAACATTTTGAAACTCTTTGCACTGGTGTCGGTAACTATTATCATAATTATATCATATTATCATAAGTGACTAAATTTGCATTAAAGTACATTTATGAATCTGTAAAATCAGAGTTGATGAAAAAAGTTACAGGGAAAGAGCTCGAGTGATACTGCCCTAAAGCCCCTCGTGCCGCATTCACTCAGGTCAATGGAAGTATAGCCTGTAGCCTGATATATTATTACCTCCTCACGTGGGAGGGTGGGAAGCAAATTAGCAATAAAGGTAGATGCCTCAGTGTGCGCGTGGCAGTGGTTGAGGGAGTCTGTGTGCCGCCTCGCTCCTGGCAGTCATCACAGAAGTTGGGACCGGACCAGCAGACGTGAGTGCGGCTTGATCACAGGTAATACTGATTGTAATTAAGTAGTAATGCTCACGTGTATTATTTCAGTACATAACGTATATTTAGCTTAATAGTACAAATCATTTACCAGAACAATTAATTTAAAATATCTTTGGTTTAATTCAAGGAGGGGGTTATGATTATACTTGACTAATCGAGTCACACAAGTCTTTTGATAGTGGTAGCGGCACCTAGGCTGATGGTGCGTAATGTTAATCCCTTGAGGAATATGACGAGTTTTGACAGTTTATCTTGGTTATCATTAAACTATTTTATTCAGCTTAGGAAGGATCTGTGGAAGTCAGCGGCATTATTAAGCTGGTTTTGATTCCATAAGTTAGTAGAGGTCTTTCCTAAACTGCATAATTTGCACTCCTTTGATATCTATGGACTTCATAAGCTGATTAAAATCGTCTATTGATCGCCAAATTACAATGAAAATGACACAATCTCAATGAAAGAGTTTAATCGTAAGGCCTTCTATCCAATAAAATAAAGTTATCTTAGAATATAACCTACAATGCAGTACAACACATATTTCTTGTACTATCTGTTCCGACGTCTTGTGGGTTATCAATTATCATGATATTTTGTTTAATTATTCTTGAGGATTTTGCTTGTTTTTGCCATTATCGAGTAATGTAGTATAGCTTGTCCCGTAGGCAAACAAAAACGTCTTCCAAACTTCCTCCAACTAAAGAAAATGCCCACCAGACCCCTTTCAAGCTATTTGTGTACATTTATTTGCCCACCCAGTCCCCCTTCAAGCTATTTGTGTACATTTATTTGCCCACCCAGACCCCCTTCAAGCTATTTGTGTACATTTATTTGCCCACCCAGACCCCCCTTCAAGCTATTTTTGTATATATATTTGCCCACCCAGACCCCCTTCAAGCTATTTGTGTACATTTATTTGCCCACCCAGAACCCCTTCAAGCTTTTTGTGAACATTTATTTGCCCACCCAGACCCCCTTCAAGCTATTTGTGTACATTTATTTCCCCACCCAGACCCCTTCAAGCTATTTGTGTACATTTATTTGCCCACCCAGTCCCCCTTCAAGCTATTTGTGTACATTTATTTGCCCACCCAGACCCCCTTCAAGCTATTTGTGTACATTTATTTGCCCACCTAGACCCCCTTCAAGCTATTTGTGTACATTTATTTGTCCACCCACACCCCCTTCAAGCTATTTGTGTATATATATTTGCCCACCCAGACCCCCTTCAAGCTATTTGTGTACACTTATTTGCCCACCCAGACCCCCTTCAAGCTATTTTTGTATATATATATGCCCACCCAGACCCCCTTCAAGCTATTTGTGTACATTTATTTGCCCACCCAGACCCCCTTCAAGCTATTTGTGTACATTTATTTGCCCACCCAGACCCCTTCAAGCTATTTTTGTATACATTTATTTGCCCACCCAGACCCCCTTCAAGCTATTTTTGTATACATTTATTTGCCCACCCAGACCCCTTCAAGCTATTTTTGTATACATTTATTTGCCCACCCAGACCCCTTCAAGCTATTTTTGTATACATTTATTTGCCCACCCAGACCCCTTCAAGCTATTTTTGTATATATATTTGCCCACCCAGACCCCCTTCAAGCTATTTGTGTACATTTATTTGCCCACCCAGACCCCCTTCAAGCTATTTTTGTATATATATTTGCCCACCCAGACCCCCTTCAAGCTATTTGTGTACATTTATTTGCCCACCCAGACCCCCTTCAAGATATTTGTATACATTTATTTGCCCACCCAGACCCCCTTCAAGATATTTGTATACATTTATTTGCCCACCCAGACCCCCTTCAAGCTATTTGTGTACATTTATTTGCCCACCCAGACCCCCTTCAAGCTCTTTGTGTACATTTATTTGCCCACCCAGACCCCCTTCAAGCTATTTTTGTATATATATTTGCCCACCCAGACCCCCTTCAAGCTATTTGTGTACACTTATTTGCCCACCCAGACCCCCTTCAAGCTATTTGTGTACATTTATTTGCCCACCCAGACCCCCTTCAAGCTATTTGTGTACACTTATTTGCCCACCCAGACCCCCTTCAAGCTATTTGTGTACATTTATTTGCCCACCCAGACCCCCTTCAAGCTATTTTTGTATACATTTATTTGCCCACCCAGACCCCCTTCAAGATATTTGTATACATTTATTTGCCCACCCAGACCCCCTTCAAGCTATTTGTGTACATTTATTTGCCCACCCAGACCCCCTTCAAGCTATTTTTGTATACATTTATTTGCCCACCCAGACCCCCTTCAAGATATTTGTATACATTTATTTGCCCACCCAGACCCCCTTCAAGCTATTTTTGTATATTTGTTTCGAGAACAAGGTCCTTCTTAAACTGCACAAAATCATCTCCTGTTAGCCAGAATAGTTGGTATAAAAGGCGTCATCGTGCTGAAGGGGTCCAAGGGTTTATACATTGCTAAGTATTACATTACAGTCCATATTATACAAACTCATATTTGTATTAATTAAGTCTTTAGGTTAATTACGTATGCAAATTATATTCATTTAAGCTACCACGCTATCGCAATCCTTCCTTCATTAACAACACCACATGCACCACCATCACCACCACATGAACCAACATCACTATCATCACATGCACCACCATCATTACCATCACCACTTCACCATCACCGCCACATGAACCAACATCACTATAATCACATGCACCAACATCACTATCATCACCATCACCACTTCTTCACCACCACCACCACATAAACCAACATCACTATTATCACATCACTATCATCATCATCACGACTTCTTCACCACCGCCACATGAACGAACATCAATATTATCACATGCACCAACATCACTATCATCATCACAACTTCTTCACCACCGCCACATGAACGAACATCACTATCATCCCTACCACGTTTATCTATCATCACCATCACCAATACGACTACTTAACCACCATCACATGTATCGCCATCAGTATCATCACCACTACATTCACCACTACGGCCACTACTTCCACTACTTCACCACTATTATTACCATCACTAATATTACCACCACTATCATCATGAATTCACTCCCTCAATTTCCTTCCACCATCATCACCACTATCACTATTCCCTAATCATTAACTCACTTTGTTTATTCATCATTAACAGCACTCATACCACCCCATACATCATTATCAGCTCTATATTCACCACCACCACCACCACTATCACCACCACCACCACCACTATAACCACCACCACTCTCACCATTCCAGGATGAGGTGTCGTCGTGTGGTGCGGGCCGTCACCATCACAGCAACAGTTATCATCACCATCATCACAATCTTTACCACCATCACGCCCTCTCGAAGACGACACAGACGGGTAAGTACATGAAAAGGTGGTTGGGGGTGTCACAAGAGGTTACACAATTGGGTGTCACGAGGGGGGTGTCATAAGGGAGTGTCACAAAGGTGTGTGTCATAAGGGAGTGTCACAAGGGGGGGGGGGTCATAAGGGAGTGTCACAAGGGGGGTGTCATAAGGGAGTGTCACAAGAGGTGTCATAAGGGAGTGTCACAATAGAAGTCACACAGTGAGGGTCACAAGAAGTGTCACAAAGAGGGGGGAGGTGTCATAAGGGGGTGTCACAAGGGGGTTACAAGAAGTGTCACAAGGGTGGGTTACAAGAAGTGTCACAAGGGGGGTCACAAGAAGTGTCACAAGGGGGTCATAAGAAGTGTAACAAGGGGGTCACACGAAGTGTCACAAGGGGGGTCACAAGAAGTGTCACAAGGGGGGTCACAAGAAGTGTCACAAGGGGGGTCACAAGAAGTGTAACAAGGGGGGTCACAAGAATGGGGTCAGACGAAGTGTCACAAGAGGGGTGGGGTCACAAGAAGTGTCACAAGGGGGGTCACAAAAAATGTCACAAGGGGGGTCACAAGGGGGGTCACAAGGGGGGTGGGGTCACAAGAAGTGTCACAAGAAGTGTCATAAAGGGGGGGGGGGTCACACGAAGTGTAACAAGGGGGGTGTCACATAGGGGTCACAAGCGGGTGTCACAAGAGCTTTATCGTCAAATTTCTATACTCAACCCTTCCAAGATCCGGTGACGCATTTCGTTTTTGTTGTCTGGCTATTGTTAGAACGATTGCATTCAGATTAGGAAGGGTATATGGAAGTGAGAGGGTTAATCGAGATAGTCTTCAACCTTACCATTCCCACAGAACCATCCTATAAACTGCATAAAATCGTCTAATGATAGCCAGGATAAATAATGCGTCATAATCTCCAAAGGGTTAGGCAAACATGTATGGCAACTTTAATGTTTTTGTTTTGTTTTGCACTGGTTTCGGAAACTAGACTGCTAAGATAAATTAACACTATCTGGTCCGACGTATTGTGGGATAGTATGCTATTTTGTTGAATTATTATTGAGGATTTATGCTTGCTTTGGTCATTTTCGAGGAATGTGTTGTAGTTTTTCCCCTAGGCTAACACAAGCACCTTCCCAGACTTACTGCGGTCTAAATATATTGCCCACCCAGACCCCCTGCAAGATAAATTTTCAAATGTTTTCGATAGGAAAACGTCCCGGTTACTTATGATTTACAGGCTCGCTATCGCTATCGCAGAAAATAATCGACACCTGAATGGGGTAATGCGCCATATTGTCGACAAACTAATGAGGTGAAACGTCTTAAAATCTCCAAACTAATGGAGCGAAACAAGGGAAACCCAAACAGGCCTCCCTCTATTTCCAAATATAAAATGAGAAAGGCAAAAGACAGAACTGAACAAACTAGAGGGTAGGTTAAGCCGGTATCACACGAGAACTTTTTTTAGTTAACATTCGATGATCAACATTTCTGGAATATTTGGCACTGGTATCGGAAAGTAGACTGATGGTAGATGAATTTAGGTGACCGAAATGTTTTAAACGTTGACCTCGTAAGCTGCCAGACCAGTGTTGAGGATAAATGTTGAGGGAAAAAGCGCTCGTGTGATAGTGGCTTTAGGTCTGTATATTACGGTGGCCATTGCTCTGCCTTATTACTTTTTAAGGGGAGATTGTCATTTTTTCTGGACACCCTTCGCCCTCATGCTTAGCCCCATTAGTTTTCAGATTATAAGACGTTCGGCTCGTTAGCTTGGTGATTTTGAGACCTTTCACCCTTCGCCCTCATGCTTAGCCCCATTAGTTTTCAGATTATAAGACGTTCGGCTCGTTAGCTTGGTGATTTTGAGACCTTTCACCCTTCGCCCTCATGCTTAGCCCCATTAGTTTTCAGATTATAAGACGTTCGGCTCGTTAGCTTGGTGATTTTGAGACCTTTCACCTCATTTCTTTGTCAATATTAAGACCTTTCGTGCCATTTAGGTGTCGATTTATTCCTGGCGAGCGATAGCGAGCCTGTAATTTTAGATGAACTACCGAAAAATCTACAAATTTATCTAGGGGATATTTCTTTTAAACTTGATGGAGGTCTAGCGAGGAAACTCAAATATAAAAATAATAACAAACATATAGACCAAAAAACAAGCACCAACCCCTTAACGGGGAATGAGCGTATATATTTGTTTATATATATGTATTTGTTTGTCTTAGTTTTCTCCCTAGACCTCCATCAAGTTGTTGTTGTTGTTGGTGTTGTTGTTCCCCAAGCTGCCTGGCCGAACAGCCCCAAGGCCCCGAGCAAGGCCAAGGCCATAACCGAGCGCCCCCACAGATCCCTCCCTGCCGACCACAATAAAGCCTGGGTGACCGAAGCCACTCCATGGCGGGGAGCTGAGGAGGGTGCGGAAACGCCCGGGAAACCAAAGCCCCACCCAGGGCCCTGTGCCCTTTAGCAATTATGAAGAGAGAGTTGAGAGGCAAAGGAAAAATGTGACGCTTTGGCTTCCAATCTTGGTAAATTGGGAGGTCAATCCACGGAAGAGACGCCGTCACTTGAGATCTAGAAGATATATAATTAAAAGGAACAGTCAGAGTAAGCTATGGGTATGGCAGAGATCGCCCAGTTCTCACTCTGATAGACCAGCCCATCACCACATGACTAGAACCCAGTCCTCTCGGCAACAGATAGGAAAGGCCCTAGAAAGCCGCCTTTGGCGGGGGGATAGCTCCCCTATTTCAACCCCTTTCGGGGACCCGCCCCCTCCATCAAGTTTAAAGATATACCCGCCTTCAAGATAAATGTGTACATTTTTGTCATGGCTGAAGGCCGGTTCCTCTTAAATTACAGGCTAGCTATCGTTCGCCAGGGAACAATCGACACCTAAATGACACGAAAAGTCTTAATATTGCAAAAAAAAAAAAAAAAATAATAATAATAAAAATGGGGCGAAATGTCTTAAAATCGCCAAACTAATGGGACGAACGTTTTAAAATATGAAAACTAATGGGGCTAAACATGAGGAAGAAGGGGGACCAGAAAAACGAGCTATCTCTCCTTAACTCATCAAATACCGGTGACGTACTTTTCCTTACATTTTGACAACTATTAGACTATTTTCATCAGCTTAGGAAAGACGTCAGCCCATTAAAAGGCTACAGCTACAGACCCTCTCCATGAACCCTTTTAGCTATCATATATCCTTCCTAGCTACAAATAATTGTCTAAAGGTAGCTGAAATCAAATAAAAAAAAACACATCACCGGTACAGAAAAAAGAAAACAGGAATGGGAATCTTAGCCCCTTCTGTACCGAAACGTCTTTTTAATTTTATTGTAGCTACATTTAGACGATTGTGCGCAGTTTAAGAAGGATCTGTGGTAGCAAAAATAGTGACGTAAGATAGTTCGAGGCCTGTCCATGCCGAATACCGGTGTCTTCTAAATTGCAGACGTCACTCACTATCGTTCGCCTGGTAATAATCGGCATGTGAATGGGGCGAAATAGGGAGAACCCAAAACGACCACCTACAGTTTAGATATAGTTAATAGAGGGACCTTGGTGACCCTGGTCTCTGTGTCTTCTCCTGGATGACCTAGATGTGTGTGAATTAGTATTTTGTTTTTGTGTATTCCT
>JBAKBP010022289.1:35000-39078 GCA_037953745.1 Lithodes maja
ACACAATTTTAATCGATCACACAGACAAAAACAAAACAAAAACACTAATACTTAATATATATATATATATATATATATATATATATATATATATATATATATATATATATATATATATATATATATATACTGTATTATACAGTATATATATTTTTTTTCAATCTTCAAGTTCGACCATTTGTAATTTTTCACCAATAGCCTCGTGAAAAAAAAACATGTAGTTTAGAGTAATTGGCTGTAACAGAGGGCGTAGAGCTATATGAACTCTTTAAGGTAAGTGTAGGGTAATACAGTGTTGAATTATAGGTATTATTTTATAGCCCATACTACCTAGTGAGTTTCTCAACTAATATACTGTAAATATATACATACAGCATATATATATATATATATATATATATATATATATATATATATATATATATACCGTAGGCCTATATACATTTTCGGGTGGATGAAATTCGTTAGCCTTGGTCAGTAACCCATCTAGGGGAGACAAACTTAAAATAAACTAGGTGGATGGGACTCATCAGCCTTGGTCGGCAACCCGTCTAGCGAAATAAACCTTATACAACAAAACGAAGGGCGGGGCACTTATCAGTACCCCTTGCAGGTGGCGAACTTTTCATAATATATATACAGTACTATTAATACAGTAGTGATAGTGTGGGTGCGCGCGCTTGTGTATTTATGTGTGAGCATGGAAGGGGTATGAGCGTTACTGTGTGAGTGGATGTGTGTTTGTCTGTATGAGAGAGAGAGAGAGAGAGAGAGAAAGTGTGTGTGTGTGTGTGAGAGAGAGAGAGAGCTTAAGCCTCGTCAGTGTAAGGTGTCTAGATGATAACTCCCCGCCTCGGTGCAGCTGCCGGGAACAACACCACCACACATTTTTAACACTTTTTGCAGTACTGGACTACTGGTGTTATCTACCTCTTATATCTGCTTACACACACACATACACTAACACACACACATAGACACATTAACACACACACACAATCACAACACACACACACACACACACACACACACAATCACAATCCCCCCCCCCCCACACACACACACATAGCCCGTAGCCTAGTAGGTAGAGCTCTCGTCTCACACACGAGGGGTCGGGGGTTCAATCCCCGGCCGGGCGGAGACAAATTGGGCTTGTCTCCTTTCATGTGTTAGCCTCAGTTCACCTAGCTGTAAATAGGTACCTGGAATAAGTGGACGACGTTGTGACGTCCCATCTGGGGTTGGCAAAAATGGTACAAGGCAAGATGGGTATCATATGGTTCACCTAAGCTGATGGCTACCTAAGCCTTCGGGCGAGACGGTACCGTCTATAGTGAGAATGGTACCATACAGATCCACCCTAAGCCTTCGTTTCCGATGTCGCCAATTGGCTAAAAAATACAGACTACACACACATCCACAGCCATTCCAACGATACATATAACACCTACACATATAGGAGGCGGGAAATAACGAGCATGCTCACTCCCGCAATACAACTAGAGTAAGTACAACTAGAGTAAGTACATACTACATTTATAATAACGAGTTTATAACCCTATAAGTAAGAAGCGACACTATGCAGGTATAACATAGACAAAATAATAAGCTCTACAATTTGAATGTGATACTCAATTTACAAAAAAATGGAAAAGTAAATCCAACTATTTCCCGGGAGAATGCTTGCTCTACAGAAAGACCCCCCCATAACCCCTCTCCCCAACTCCCCCATTGCCCCTCTCCCCCCATAACCCCTCTCCCCAACCCCATAACCCCTCTCCCCATAACTCCTCTCCCCAACTCCCCCCAAAACCCCTCTCCCCAACTCCCCCCCTAATCCCTCTCCCCAACTCCCCCCATAACCCCTCTCCCCAACTCACCCCATAACTCCTCTCCCAACTCCCCCCTAATCCTCTCCCAACTCCCCCATAAACCCCCTCCCCAACTCCCCCCCTAATCCCTCTCCCCAACTCCCCCCCTAATCCCTCTCCCCAACTCCCCCCATAACCCCTCTCCCCATCTCCCCCGTAACCCCTCTCTCCAACTCCCCCAATAACCCCTCTCCCAACTCCCCCCCCAGAACCCCCTCTCCCAACTCCCCATAACCCCTCTCCCCAACTTCCCATAACCCCTCTCCAACTCCCCCCATAACCCCTCTCCCCAAACCCATAACCCCTCTCCCCAACCCCATAGCCCCTCTCCCCAACCCCATAACCCCTCTCCCCAACTCCCCCTATAACCCCTCTCCCAAACTCCCCTTATAGCCCCTCTCCCCAACTCCATAACCCCTCTCCCCAACCCCATAACCCCTCTCCCCAACCCCATAATCCCTCTCCCCATCCCCATAATCCCTCTCCCCAACTCCATAACCCCTCTCCCCAACCCCATAATCCCTCTCCCCATCTCATAATCCCTCTCCCCATCCCCATAATCCCTCTCCCCAACCCCATAGCCCCTCTCCCCAACCCCATAACCCCTCTCCCCATCCCCATAACCCCTCTCCCCAACCCCATAACCCCTCTCCCCAACCCCATAATCCCTCTCCCCATCCCCATAACCCCTCTCCCCAACCCCATAGCCCCTCTCCCCAACCCCATAGCCCCTCTCCCCAACCCCATAACCCCTCTCCCAATAATCCCTCTCCCCATCCCCATAACCCCTCTCCCCAACCCCATAACCCCTCTCCCCAACCCCATAGCCCCTCTCTCCAACCCCATAACCCCTCTCCCCAACTCCCCCTATAACCCCTCTCCCAAACTCCCCTCATAGCCCCTCTCCCCAACTCCATAACCCCTCTCCCCAACCCCATAACCCCTCTCCCCAACCCCATAATCCCTCTCCCCATCCCCATAATCCCTCTCCCCAACTCCATAACCCCTCTCCCCAACCCCATAATCCCTCTCCCCATCCTCATAATCCCTCTCCCCATCCCCATAATCCCTCTCCCCAACCCCTCTCCCCAACCCCATAATCCCTCTCCCCAACCCCATAACCCCTCTCCCCATCCCCATAATCCCTCTCCCCAACCCCATAACCCCTCTCCCCAACAACCCCTCCCCATCCCCATAATCCCTCTCTCCAATTCCCCTAATGCCCCTCTTCCCAACCCCATAACCCCTTTCCCCCATAACCCTTCTCCCCAACTCCCCCCATAACCCCTCTCCCCAATAACACCAACTCCCCCCAAACCCCTCTCCCCAACTCCCCCAAAACCCCTCTCCCCAACCCCCCCATAACCCCTCTCCCCAACTCCCCCCATAACCCCTCTCCCCAACCCCCCATAACCCTTCTACCCAACTCCCCCATAACCCCTCTCCCCAACTCCCCCGATTGACTCCTCCCATAACACCTCCTCCCTGTCTCTGTCTTGAGTCGGCTACCCCTAAAATGAGGATTGGGCCTGAGCATATAGATAGATAGATAGATAGATAACCCCTCCCCCCAAGCCATCTTTATCCCCTATTTTTGAACAACAATATGCAACTGTACGGTAGCGCTAATAACTCATGACTCAGCTGCCATTATGGTTGGCTCGCTCTGTGCTGTCATAATATCTGTCAGATATTGAATAGGGTAGGTATGTGTAGGAACATGTTTGTATATATCACTCGAAATAAATATAGTTATACAATGTTTAGATATTGCTGATACCAATTATTGATCAACATATACTTGGTGCCCAGACATCACTTATTTGGCCGACTGTACCTCCTAACACCTGGAACCTCTAGACTACACCCTGTTCCTAATAAGTAGGCCAAAACTCTTGAACATTCACCTCTATAATTCACAAACGGCCAGAGTAATCGAACTAATATTTCTAGCAATGGACCACTTGCGAGGTTCAGGCTATAAGGAAGTTGGAGCCGTGGACATCGATATTTATCAGAAGTACTTGCTAAATTACAATTGTAGTGCATTTATAAACTACAATCAAATTCAACATAATTTCTATCCATCAATAACCTACTGTAGATTAGTATTACATTTCCGTTTAAAATCGATGTTTACGGCTCCAACTTCCTTATGGACCAAACCTCGCAAGTGGTCAATTGAGAGGGGTCAGCCAGGGAATAGG
>JBAKBP010022290.1:0-39078 GCA_037953745.1 Lithodes maja
TCGCCATTTTGTTACGGCTGGATCGGCAATACATATTCGGGATTCTTGATCGTAGGACAGAAATGGCTTATGTGACAACGACACGCTCGATTCCAGTCCCAAATACTATATGCTCCAGACAACAAAAGCACCAACGCCCTACAGAGTTATCATCTATGGTAACGAGGTACCTTAACTCGGCGAAAGTGTACAACAGGGGTAGGCTATGAGGCTAAACTCCCTCAGACATTTATAGGTTACGTTATTACTAAAGAAATGCAATACTCAAGAAACTACGTTAATATTAAGCCTCTAATAATGTAGAATAGAAGCAGGCTAAAGGTATGACAGTGAAATGCTAAATGACAAATGTACACGCCTACTTGAAAGCGCGTGCACTAGAATAACTGTCCCCTACTAACATGCACTAGCATGTAGCATACAAGATGTTCATGATCCAGTAGATACCTAATAATACACATGGAAGGAACATAAATAGTAGTCACTTATTGTAATAATGAATCTATACTTGGAATAACTAAAAGGTTGCAGGCAACAGTACTGCGCCGGTAGCCTACTACCGCATAGGCTACTTCGCTTCTCTCACTCTGTCTCCCCTCTGAGTCTGTATGCGCCCTACGCAACAGAACTCCGGACACAGCAGCAAAACGACAGTGCAGTTAATTGATACATGAAAGTATTAATAGTGTTGTCTTGTGTGTGAGTAATGTGTATTGTAAAGTGTTACATACATAAACTTAAAGAGAGCTGCAATGCATAGTAAAATAAAGATATCACCCACTCATCATCCCCATGTGTTCTAGCTAGCAGGCCAAGTCACAGGAACAACGAGTCCCAGCACCGAAAGCGAGAACCCAGGAAAAGACTGCAGAGAACACAAGGACAGATAAATTACGTTACTCTACTATACCGGCACTACGAGCGAGCTGTAGTCTCTGGTACTGCACTCGCTCCTGGCTCGGTAGGCAAATCAAGGCTAAGTCCTCGCCCCTCTACAGACAACTCCTGGGCATGGTCGGGCTCTTACACATGGCACTAGTCTAGTCACAAATTGGATGATGAGCTGGGCATATAACTCGTGAACATGTAGAACGTTCACCAACTATCCTCATCAAGAAGATCGCTGTTCACATTAACCCCTTAAATCTAATACATGTAAATATATGCTTGTCCTAAGAGTAATACGAGAGGTGAGTGCTGAAACTCCTTTAGGACCTCAAGGGAAGGGTATGCATTTAAATAGAGAGAAGAATGAAATGAGAGTAATGTCGTCAGAGAGAAAGAGTGCAACCGTGAGAAATTGGGAGAGAGGGCAAGGGATGTTAGAATCTCAAAGGTTCTAGGCAACCTGGTCATAGAGCACACAGCGAGCCTCCAGGCAATGTGCTGTACGACAACATGGGCAGCCCAGGCAGCATAGGCAGGCGGCAATGTACTACCAACCCTGTCGCACCTAGCTATAAGCGCAGGGCTGCCAACCGGTCCATACGTCTGGCAACCACCCCCCCGGCAGCGTGGCGCACCGCTACCCTCTCGCTCTGAAGTCTAACTCACTCTCTCTCTCTGAATTCCCACTGTCTTATCTATCAACTTCTCTATTGATACTACATATTAAATGGAAGGTCTCGACATGGCTTAAAACAAAACCCACCACTGGTTAGCAAATGACGAGACCTTTGCAGAGATACAAAGAACATAGTTATACGTTGTCACACTCAATATAAGCAGCCAGCACGGTACAACGCGGTACCGTGGCGGTACAGTGGAGTACCAAGGAGTACAATCAGGTTACGTTGCCACGCACTGGGTGCGTCACAGCCCCCCCAAGATTTTAGATAATCGACCTTAGAAGCATTATCAAAATCTGACAGGCAACCAACCGACCTGCTACCCTTAGCTGCCACTAATTGCAAAAGGTGCACAACAACTGAAGTGTGAATTATACATAAAACACAATATCGCATGCATCATGCTACAACAATAAAGACTTACAAAACTAAAAAAAAAATTCTCGTTTATTTTATTGTTTTATAATCTTTTTGGACGGCGTTATGATAGCCTAATTTTACTCCTGCTCAACCCACACACCGTGCACGACTATCCTGGATCATCAACCCTTGATAGACAATCTGCTATCACGTTCTCACTCCCGGCAATATGCTGAATGTTGAGATTATACTCTTGGAGCATTAGGGACCACCTGGTCAACCGCATATTCCGATTGTGAAACTGATTTAGGAATTTCAAGGGATGATGGTCCGTATAAATCGTCACTACCGGGCCGTAGGCTGGAACATAAACTTCGAAATGTTTGAGCGACAAGACGATAGCAAGAAGCTCCTTCTCTATAGTTGAGTAATTCCTTTGTGCCGAATTAAACTTGCGAGAAAAGAAGCTCACTGGGTGTTCCAAGCCCTCGGAATCAGTCTGCAGTAACACTGCCCCGGCACCCACACCGCTGGCATCAGTCGCCAGCTGAAAACTCCTGGAGAAGTCTGGGGCTCTCAAAATCGGATGTGTACACAGCAGGTGCTTGACTAGGTCGAAAGCCCTCTGACACTCCGCAGCCCAACAGAACTTCACTGACTTCGACAGTAGATCAGTTAACGGTGCTAAGACAGTAGAGTATCCCCGGATGAAGCGCCTATAATAGCCTATCATACCTAGGAACCGCATGACCTGGCGCTTAGTGGTGGGCCTGGGAAACATATTGATAGCCTGTATCTTGCTCAGGGGGGGGCACACCCGGCCTAACCCGACCACGAAGCCAAGATACTGCACAGTAGCCTTTACAAACTCGCACTTCCTCAGGTTCACCACCAGCCCAGCATCGTGCAACTTCCCAAACAGGGTCTCTAAGTGCCTTAGGTGATTTTCAAAATTGTCATCATACACTATCACGTCATCAAGGTAGACCGTGCAGTTAGGGATTTCGTCACAAATATCGTTCATCAGGTTCTGAAACGTGGCAGGTGCGTTCTTAAGCCCATAAGGCATTACGTTACATTGGTAGGTCTTGCCATCTACCACAAAACCACAAACTTGCTTAGCTCGGTCCGACAGGGGTACTTGCCAGTAGCCTTTTACAAGATCAATTTTAGTAAGGTACTTTGCATTCCCTATCTTGTCCACGCTGTCGTCAACTCGAGGCAAAGGGTAAGGGTTGGTAGTGGTCAAGCCATTTAGCCTACGAAAATCTATGCAGAACCGCACCTTGCCGTCAGGTTTTGGCTGCAACGTGACGGGTGATGTCCACTTCACATAACCTTCAGTGATCATCCCTCTCTCAACCATGTACTTTAACTCCTCCCGTAAAGCTGGCAACTTTACCGGGGGCACACGGTAGGGCACTGACTTGAAGGGCACATTATCACCGACGTCCACGTCGTGCGTTACCTGAGTAGTGAGACCTGGGTGTTCGGCGAAAACAGAGGGGTATGACCTGAACAGGCCTAGGACAGCAGCACCCTGGTGCTCAGGCAGGTGACTTACAGCTTGCCTAGCCTCTTGTTCAGTATTCCCCGCCCACTGTTCCGCGGAAATGACACAGTCCCAGCTATCCTCCTCAGCAGCATGACTGTCCCCACCTCCTTCTCCACCCTGGCCGCTGCAGGCCAGCACAGGGACAGTGAGAGGCTCTGAGGGGCGTCTCACATACTCTTTCATGAGGTTAACATGACATAACTGATGTTTTCTTCTACGGTCAGGTGTTGCAACGAGATAATCAAGGTCGGACAGTTTCTTAGCCACCACATACGGCCCAATAAACTTGGCAGAAAGGGGGTGTCCAGGCAAAGGTAAAAGCAACATTACCTCCTGACCCACCGAAAACTCCCGAAGCTTCACCCTGGCGTCATACTGGTGCTTCATGACCGCCTGTGCATTAACCAAGTTATTACCTGCCGCTGCCATGCAACCTATAAGTCTCTCCTGGCTCTCAAGGATATATTTAAGTACAGACCCCGGCTTCTCTTCGCCCTCCCAGATCTCTTTCACCATACTTAAAGGTCCTCTCACATTATGGCCAAAGACTAGTTGATTTGGACTGAACCCCAGGCTCTCTCCTGGGACTTCACGTGCAGCGAACAGAACATACGGCAGACCCAAATCCCAATCAGTGTCATGTTCTGCACAGTAACAGCGTAGCATACTCTTCAGGGTCGAGTGCCACCGCTCCAAGACTCCCTGACTCTCGGGATGGTAGGCTGACGACACTACAGAACATATACCGTGCAACTGAAGGGTTTGCTTGAACAATTTGGATGTAAAATTGCTCCCCTGGTCTGACTGCACCTCACGTGGAAATCCATAACGGGAACAGAACAATAATAAGTTTTTAACAACTGCCTTTGCCGAGCCGTTTCTCATGGGGTATGCGTCCGGGTATCTCGTAGCCACATCCATGATTGTCAACAGGAATTTATTGCCACTACTAGTAGGCGGGAAAGGGCCAACCAAATCTACTACAACTTTGCTGAACGGAGGCCCGGTGACAGGTATGGGAAACAAAGGTGCCTTCGGGATTGTCTGGTTAGGCTTCCCCGTTGTCTGGCAGGTCGCACACCCAGCCACCCATGCACAGACATCAGCCTTGACCCCAGGCCAGCAGAAAAACCTGCCCAATGCCGCCAATGTTTTTGTTACCCCCAAATGACCCGCCACCGGCACATCATGCGCCAGACACAATAAGGACTCTCTATACTTATTTGGAACAACCACCTGGTCTACTACCCTCGCACCGCCCTCCCACTTCGATTTGGGGTCTAGAAATCTGCGGTACAATATCCTGTTGAGCCTAAAGAAATCTCCCGGCTTCGCATCCCCATCTTCCTCCAACTCTATGGCACCATTGCTATAACGAGCTAGGCTAGCGTCTTGCAGCTGCTGCTCACTAATGTCCCTGGGCGTCAATGCATCAAGATGGTTTTGTAATAAGACATTACCCCGGCTAGTAGGCTCTACTGCCTTAGTGGCTCTCGCTACAGCTCTTGCCTCACGCGAAGTCTTACCCAACTCTGCCTTGTTACACACCATATCTGGGCCAGAGTCAACTCCCGTGTTTATTATAGGTCCAAGTACCGAATCACCGAGAAGTGCAGCAGAATCAATGTCCCTTTTCCTGCCCTTAGCAACCTTCTCCTGATCCTTCCTCCACTGTCCCCGAGGTTGAGTGCTAGGCTGTGCAGGAGCCGCAGAGCGAGATCGGGTTACCACACAGGCCATCTCATCCTGTTGGCACCTCCCAACCCATTCCCGATTCTCACCATCCACGTCGGCCGCCCTCTCGGCAACGACTAAGGGTGGAGTCCCGGAAGTGGGCACCGCAAAGTCGTTGCCGAGAAGAAGGTCGACGCCCTCAACTGGCAAACACTCAACAATCCCTACATCCAGCTCCCTGCACACCTCTCCCACTCTCAACTCCAACCTCACAAGTGGGTATGACCTCGTAGCATTTATACCCTGCACCACAACAACTCTGGCCGCATTTATCGGTTTCCCTGTGAAGTTCCTCAACAAAGTTTGCGAAGCCCCCGTATCCCTCAGCAAGTCAACCCTCCGTAGTTCACTCCCCCAGCTCACAAACCCGTGTCCCCGATGGTCACAGAAAGTGTCCCGGACAGGTGTCGAGCCTTCCGTACGCTTCTTTACCGCGTGTGCCTCAGCTGCTGACAACCTACCCCGGGCAGTTGCTGCAGCCTTCAGAGACACACCGATACTGTGAACCAATGACACCGGCTTAGCGGGAGTGTTACTAGGGCACTCACGTGAATAATGGCCTAGCTTCTGACATTTGTAACATTTCACATCCCCAATGGGCTTCTTCCCTTGTGCGGGCGAAGAAGGGGCCTGACCTTTAGTAAATGGGAGAGGCTTGTGTTTGTAGGTGTTATTAGGTGCAATGCATTTAGTGTGGTTATGTGTGTCATAGGATTTGTTATTATCGAAAACTCTGGTGGGTGGGGTATAGCGCCCCTTCTGCCCTGACTCAGCCCTCTGAGCGGCACCGCAACCACGAATCAATGATAATCTGAGGTCTGCCATCTTGGCAGCCTCCTCTACTGTCTTGGGACATTTTTCCTTAATGTTCAGCGTTAGATCGGTTCCAGTACATTGGTAAAACTGTTCCAGATAGAAAAGTTGCTTAATTTCCTCAGCCGACTCTGCGTGCTCGGACCGAAACCAGTTATTACCTGCATCTGTTAAGTCCCGTGCGTGCTCCATAAAACTGACGTCGCTCTTCTTATTCACGCCACGGAACTTCAATCTATAAGTTTCGGGTTGCAGTTCGTAGGCCCGGAGCACAGCCTCCTTCACCAGTCCATACACTACACTCTCGTCCAGTGACAGTGCATCGTAGGCTTTCAACCCCTTACCCACTAGATGTGATGAAACTAATGCTGCCCATTTAACCTCCGGCCAGTCATACTCACGACACTTCTTTTCGAAACGAGCAAAAAACTCAGTCACTGCTGTCTCATCAAATGCGGGTACTAACTTAATTAAATGCGAAAGTGAGTCTGTAACCCGGTGCCCACCACCGAGATGACGCCCCGTGGTCTCTACTCTAGACTTCTCGACATCCATTTCAGCCTGGTACCTGGTTGCATCCTGATTGGCTTGGATTCTAGCAACCTCTATGCGTTCTATACTAGCCTGTTGTATCTGAGTCTCCTGCAGCTTAAACTTAGCTAGTTCTAGCTGGAATAACATCTCAGGAGACAGGCCTGGGGGGGGAGAGCACAAAATGGGGGATCCACACCGAGACGTGTTTACGGGTAAGCCAGCTTGCCCTTGAGAACCCTCCTGCTGCATCGTGCTAAGACTCGCTGGCTGAGGGCCCAGCTCAGGGGTAGAGTGGAATGGAGGCTTGGAGGGAACCCCCCAAGACCCCACTCCACCCACCGCCCCATCGCCATCACCCAACAAACATGCCACCAAATTCTTCTTGGGCCAACTGTCAGGACAGTCCCGCCCCAAAACCGTGGCTAAACAGCGAAGACCGTAACAATCAATAGCCTGCAGGCGCTGTTCGGTCAAAGGTGTCTGCAAAAATGCCCGGGCATCCCTCTCTCCACTTATAACACTCCCCTCCCTAAACATCTGTTGTACTTGCTGGTTACTAGGCTGTACCGTGTTATCCTCCCCCGTAAATGATGAGTCATTAGACATAGTGCTGGTTATACAATTGCTGTTCATAAAAAAAAGAAGTGCTTATTACTAATTGCAGTCTCGACTCACAAAATGTTAAAGATGCTTGAATGACTCTACTCTAGACACCCCCAACGAAACAATCTGCAAGTCCACCAATACAATAATGACACAATAAAAATTCCTCCAATATGCAAGAAAATTCTAGCCAGCTCTACTAGGTAGCATAGAATAGTTCTCCAAAAAACATGTGATAGGATACTACTGAATCTTGTGCAAGGTCGCCATTTTGTTACGGCTGGATCGGCAATACATATTCGGGATTCTTGATCGTAGGACAGAAATGGCTTATGTGACAACGACACGCTCGATTCCAGTCCCAAATACTATATGCTCCAGACAACAAAAGCACCAACGCCCTACAGAGTTATCGTCTATGGTAACGAGGTACCTTAACTCGGCGAAAGTGTACAACAGGGGTAGGCTATGAGGCTAAACTCCCTCAGACATTTATAGGTTACGTTATTAATAAAGAAATGCAATACTCAGGAAACTACGTTAATATTAAGCCTCTAATAATGTAGAATAGAAGCAGGCTAAAGGTATGACAGTGAAATGCTAAATGACAAATGTACACGCCTACTTGAAAGCGCGTGCACTAGAATAACTGTCCCCCCTACTAACATGCACTAGCATGTAGCATACAAGATGTTCATGATCCAGTAGATACCTAATAATACACATGGAAGGAACATAAATAGTAGTCACTTATTGTAATAATGAATCTATACTTGGAATAACTAAAAGGTTGCAGGCAACAGTACTGCGCCGGTAGCCTACTACCGCATAGGCTACTTCGCTTCTCTCACTCTGTCTCCCCTCTGAGTCTGTATGCGCCCTACGCAACAGAACTCCGGACACAGCAGCAAAACGACAGTGCAGTTAATTGATACATGAAAGTATTAATAGTGTTGTCTTGTGTGTGAGTAATGTGTACTGTAAAGTGTTACATACATAAACTTAAAGAGAGCTGCAATGCATAGTAAAATAAAGATATCACCCACTCATCATCCCCATGTGTTCTAGCTAGCAGGCCAAGTCACAGGAACAACGAGTCCCAGCACCGAAAGCGAGAACCCAGGAAAAGACTGCAGAGAACACAAGGACAGATAAATTACGTTACTCTACTATACCGGCACTACGAGCGAGCTGTAGTCTCTGGTACTGCACTCGCTCCTGGCTCGGTAGGCAAATCAAGGCTAAGTCCTCGCCCCTCTACAGACAACTCCTGGGCATGGTCGGGCTCTTACACATGGCACTAGTCTAGTCACAAATTGGATGATGAGCTGGGCATATAACTCGTGAACATGTAGAACGTTCACCAACTATCCTCATCAAGAAGATCGCTGTTCACATTAACCCCTTAAATCTAATACATGTAAATATATGCTTGTCCTAAGAGTAATACGAGAGGTGAGTGCTGAAACTCCTTTAGGACCTCAAGGGAAGGGTATGCATTTAAATAGAGAGAAGAATGAAATGAGAGTAATGTCGTCAGAGAGAAAGAGTGCAACCGTGAGAAATTGGGAGAGAGGGCAAGGGATGTTAGAATCTCAAAGGTTCTAGGCAACCTGGTCATAGAGCACACAGCGAGCCTCCAGGCAATGTGCTGTACGACAACATGGGCAGCCCAGGCAGCATAGGCAGGCGGCAATGTACTACCAACCCTGTCGCACCTAGCTATAAGCGCAGGGCTGCCAACCGGTCCATACGTCTGGCAACCACCCCCCCGGCAGCGTGGCGCACCGCTACCCTCTCGCTCTGAAGTCTAACTCACTCTCTCTCTCTGAATTCCCACTGTCTTATCTATCAACTTCTCTATTGATACTACATATTAAATGGAAGGTCTCGACATGGCTTAAAACAAAACCCACCACTGGTTAGCAAATGACGAGACCTTTGCAGAGATACAAAGAACATAGTTATACGTTGTCACACTCAATATAAGCAGCCAGCACGGTACAACGCGGTACCGTGGCGGTACAGTGGAGTACCAAGGAGTACAATCAGGTTACGTTGCCACGCACTGGGTGCGTCACAATATATATATATATATACCGGTATATATATATATATATATATATATATATATATATATATATATATATACCGGTATATATATATATATATATATATATATATATATATATATAATGGCTTGATTCGGCAACCCACCACCCCCAAAAAACACAAACAACAAAAAAACAATCACAAAAATAGGAAAAGGGGGGATTGGGCCTGAGTATATATATATATATATATATATAATAGCAGTTTTACTTAATTTCCCATCATGTTTTCCATATTGGATGGGACGCAAAAATCTAGGAGTTTGTGGAAGCTAATGTATTTATTGGGTATGTCAGATAAGAAAACAAAAGGGTTTATGAGAGAGATTTACATAAATTTACATATATTTACATATATAAATTGGCCACACTGATCTTACGATCCGCGGGAGGTGGCTAGGACTTTATCCTAGTAGAGATAGCAATAAAGCAAGGGAAAGTGAAATGAAAAGATAGAAATAGGAAGGCTCTCTCCATACCCTCTGCCACCTCCGGCAATATGCCGTACATGAACACAGATACAAGTGAATAACCTTGCAGCGCTTGAAAATCGCCTGAAGGAATTTACAGAATAGTTGGAAATGGAAAGTATACTGCTTGCATACTTTTACTTTTGTATTTATTATTTGTTCTAGTATTAATTATTTATTTATTTATTTATTTATTAGCTTTATTTTTTGTTTCGCCCTTCCGCTGTCTTCAACTAAAAACAGAGTTAATGTCTGCCAGGTTCTCTTTATTAGTAATCATCATCTCCTCTGCCTCCAGACAAATGTCTTTATAGTATGTATCTAACGGTTTTGTTTTGTATTTGTTATCGTTAATTGAGAGAGACAGAGAGAGAGAGTGACTTAATAACGTCGTCTTTGTCAGTGCCACATGGGCCTAGTTTACTAATCATAACAATACAGACTATAGAGATGGAGAGTTACATATTGTTACATATATACACAGACTGCACAGACCTTGCAGTCCCTACTAGGCAGTCCGGACTTAACTCTAAAAAATGTTTTTACTAAGAGGTAAGTAAGGCCAATAAAGCAGAAGGCTCCCTCTCCACCCACCACCAGAAAGACAGATACACAGTATATGGTATGTTGGTAAATGACGTGATCGTCGGTCATCGGGCTCTTTATCTTGGTGGAGGCTGGTTTGTTGCGGAGAGGAGAACGAGGTTGGAGGTCTTGGGGGATTTGTAATAAATTATTAATTTGATTTTGTTTTCCGGGTTGGTTGGGTGGACATGCTTGGAGATTATTTCTTTTAAGACGGCCTCGTCATTTACCAACATACCTGTAATTATGAGGACTGTGGACCTCATTCCTATATTGGTATGACGCAGACTCGTCTTTCACGTCGGTTAACTCTTCACCTTCAGGCTGGAGCCATCAAAGACCACTATCTCACCCCTAACCACCCTCACCTCACACGCAACGAGTTAGAGAAACACACCACCATACTCGATAAAGAAAGTGACCCAAGGAGATTACCTATACTCGAAGCTTTATATATCCAAGCCTTACATCCCAACATCAACAACCAAACTCTGGACCTTCAGATCCTTCCTTCTGCCAAAAGGCACTACCCTACAGGACCTAACACCCCTCCTCGCCCCCCGGTGCCCTTGACGCAGCCCCCCGCGCTACCTCCTTCAGCTTCGTCTTCTGCAGGCGCCACACAACTTAGGCCACGCCCCTCGACACGCAGCCAATCAGCTTCGACCCCACCTACTGACCACCATCCCGCATCCAGTGCGCATGCGTGAAGCGGTTACCCCCTTTCTCTCTCCTAGTTTACCCTTCCACCAATAGCAGACTTTTGCCCCCTGTTTTCCGCCTCCTCTGATCCTCCACCCTCTATTTATACCCTTCCTGTTTACCTTTTATATCATTCCTTCCTTACTTGATAATGCTGGTTGTCCAGTGAAACGCGTCGTATATCCTGTATCTTCATGTACTTTAATGTAACCCTGTACCACCATGAATTTTGCTCATCTCCTTCATCTACTTCCTGCCACCCAGCGAAAACTCATCAGAGACCTGGAAACTTTGAATAATAAAATTTCCAACGCAGAAATTGCCATTTCTTTCAACCTCGTATGTATTAAAGAAAATTTATTACCTGGCTTTAACAACATATATATATGTATATATATTTACATAGATTTTCATAGAGACACTGGCCACAGAGATCTTACGATCCCTGCGAGGTGGCCAGGTGGCAGGACTTAATCCTAAGTAAGAGAGAGAGAGAGAGAGAGAGAGAGAGAGAGAGAGAGAGAAATATTCCACGTATCCACCCTCTATAATCTTTGCATCATGACCGCCTCCCAACTAATGGCATGGTCTTCCCTCTAAACTGGCTGTATATAAGTAGAATTACACCAAAGTGCTGACAGTTTGTTATATACCTTGTCCTGTTTCACCCCTTCTGTACCGACGACGTCTATTAAATTTTGTTATAGCTATATTTAGACGATTTGGTGCAGATCAAGAAGGATGTATGGTAGTAAAAAGGGTTAAGTGCGATAGTCGGTGGCCTGTGAATTGATGGATTCCCTTTTTACACTGAATAGAATCGTCTAATATTAGCCAGAATAAAGTTGAAAGGACGGCGCCGGTAGAGAAGGGGTTAATTACTCTAACCCTTTTGCGCACGAAGACTCGGTTTGCACCCTCTCTTGGATATTTAACCCCTTCTGTACTGGCGACGTCTTTTCTATTTGATTTCAGCTACATTCAGACGATTTTATGAAGGTTAGAAAGGATCTGTGCATATAGAGATGCATACCTGACCCCAAACCCATCTGCCTATCTCCAGCCGGGCTTTTTGGCTTCCTTACTTATCTGGGGTATGCCTCGTTTGCTACATCTGTTCTCGTTTATCTTCATTCTCTCTCTCTCTCTCTCTCTCTCTCTCTCGTACGGAATCATTATTCCCTCACTTCAATCAGTCATTGTTTATATATGTAATTTGCCATGTTTGTCCATTTCTCCTTGCTTATTTATTTATTTTATCTCTATTTATTTATTTTGTGTGTGCCTTTTTCTGGCTTCCCTAACCCCTGTGGGTTTCCGTCGGGAAAATAAGCAGTGCTTTTTACCGCTCGTCTCACTGTTGCTGTTGTTTTTGTTTTTTTTCTTCTTGTTGGGTTGGATCAGCCGAATGGGGGGAGAGAGACTAGGAAGGAGAAAGGGTTGAAACCAGGGTTACCAAATCAAGCCCGCTATATACTGTATATTATAAATTGAAAATGTAGTTATATCCCAAAATAAATCCAGATAGTTATAATTGCATAAAGAAAAGCATAGGAGGTCCACGAATTCGTATGAGTGTGTTAGAGACTATGGCATCCAAGTGTACACTCGGATACCATAGTCTCTAACCCACTGATACAAATTCGTGGACCTCACCTATTTCTAATTATGGAAGTATATCTCTGGACACGAATTTATGAATATAATTTTCCATAAATCAGATACAAAATTATATATATTATTAATTGGCAAGAAAGTTCCATCCAAAAATCCAATCAGATAGTTATAATTGCATAAAGAAAAACATATGAGTTCCACACATTCTTCTGGGTGGGCTAGAGACTATGGTATCCGACTGTACCATACTTACACCCGTCATGATTTCCAATTGGCCTAGGGCTACTATTATTTATGCTATTTTACCTGTTATAAGTAGAGCAATGGTAAACGAAATATACAGGCTTAACCTATCCATTGGTTTGTTTATTTCTGTTGTTTGTGTTCCTCGTTTCAATATAAATACTATGTTAAAATATCATAAATATACTTAAGTAGCCCTGGTCCAGCTGGAAATCTTGTTGTCTTTTCGTGAATTAGGAAGAGAGGAAAGCAGAGAAGAGGAAGAAGAGAAATATAATTATGGATATTTTTTTAGTTTGCTCCCTAGCTCTTCATCAAGCTGCCCATTCCACTTACATTGCAGGCTTGCTATCGCTTGCCAGGAAAACATCAACCCCTAAATTGTACGAACATTCTGAAAATTGTCAGAAATGGGGCGAATGGTCTTAAAATCGACAAACTATTGAGACAAACGCCTTAAAATCTCAAACTGTCTTCGTGGTGCAATACATAAGTGTGTCGATTTTCGGTGTGAGCATCTTAGGTTCGAATCCCCGGACTGCCACATGTGTTTGTTAATTTCATTAATCGAGTTTAGGAGTAAAGTTGGTTAGTGGAGAGAGCATAATAATATAAAAGGGCTAAACATTGAGGGAGAAGGGGATCCAGCAAAACTTACCTCAAGTGAATATCTCCCCTTAAGCAAGAGAAAGGAAGAGACTTGGGAGTCATGGGGCGTATGGAGATGGACATAGGAAGGCCAGAGGAATAATAGAAGACGAAACATAGACAGAGAAAGATATAGAAGACGAAAGACAAGACAAAGAAAGATATACAGTAGAAGACGAAAGACAAAACAGAGAAAGATATAGAAGACGAATGACAAGACAGAGAAAGATATAGAAGACGAAAGACAAAACAGAGAAAGATATAGAAGATGAAAGACAAAACAGAGAAAGATATAGAAGACGAAAAACAAATCAGAGAAAGATATAGAAGACGAAAGACAAAACAGAGAAAGATGTAGAAGACGAAAGACAAGACAGAGAAAGATATAGAAGACGAAAGACAAAACAGAGAAAGATATAGAAGACTAAAGACAAAACAGAGAAAGATATAGAAGACGAAAGACAAAACAGAGAAAGATATAGAAGACGAAAGACAAAACAGAGAAAGATATAGAAGACGAAAGACAAAACAGAGAAAGATATAGAAGACGAAAGACAAAACAGAGAAAGATATAGAAGATGAAAGACAAAACAGAGAATGATATAGAAGACGAAAGACAAGACAGAAAAAGATATAGAAGACGAAAGACAAGACAGAGAAAGATATAGAAGACGAAAGACAAAACAGAGAAAGATATAGAAGACGAAAGACAAAACAGAGAAAGATATAGAAGACGAATGACAAAACAGAGAAAGATATAGAAGACGAAAGACAAAACAGAGAAAGATATAGAAGACGAAAGACAGACAGGGAAAGATATAGAAGACGAAAGACAAGACAGAGAAAGATATAGAAGACGAAAGACAAGACAGAAAAAGATATAGAAGACGAAAGACAAGACAGAGAAAGATATAGAAGACGAAAGACAGACATAAAAGATATAGAAGACGAAAGACAAGACAGAGAAAGATATAGAAGACGAAGGATAAGACAGAGAAAGATATAGAAGACGAAAGACAGACAGAAGATATAGAAGACGATAGACAAGGCAGAGAAAGATATAGAAGACGAAAGACAGACAGAGAAAGAGGTTTAGTGAAGATACGAAGAGAAGGCACAAATAAAACTTCAAAAATACTTTAAATAAAAGCGGGAATAGTACACATGGTATGAATAATCAGTGTCAAGGAAATATAAGATAGCTTGAGTAAATGCAGAGATGAAGGCAAATAAAGGTAGAAGATGATGAAGTAGAAGAAGAAATAAAACAGATGGAGTCGAAGAAGAAGAGAAGAAGAAGAAGAAGAAGAAGAGAAGAAGAAGAAGAAGATGAAGAAGAAGAAGAAGAAGAAAATGGGTGTACTGGAGAGGATAGATATTCTTCCTCCAAGACAAAAATGGGGGAAAGCAGACCAGAACAGACAATAGAAATACAAATATGCAATGACAAAATAAAATAGAAGGATCAGAGAGAATGGGTTAGTGAACAACGAAGAAGAAGAAGAGAGGGAGACGAGAGTAATGGAGCGGATAGAGCTGGGAGAACGCATGAAAGAAAAGACGAAGAAGACAAGAAAAATTATCAGAGAAGGGGTAAGTGAGTGGGAAGACGTAATAGAAGAAATAAAAGAGAGAGTACAAAGGAAATCAAGCAACAACAGGTCTAGTGACCCTTCTAGGCTGCTTGTCCTCCAAAACACTGAGGATCAAGTGTCCAAACAGTGGTTTAGAGTAGGTAAGGGAACATTGGAAAGGGAACTACTGCCCTGGAACTAATATCCGTGGCAGGACTAGGAAGTTAGTAGGGGACATATGGGTTGGTAACTGAGGGGAGGATAAAATAAAGTTATTCATTTACAAACGCAGTCAGTCGCGGGTTTGATGCGAGATATTTGTCTAGGCGGAGTTTACATGAATCAACGGTGCTGCAGTCTATAACGTCTCGGGGAAGCCCATTCCACAAGTTGACAACTCGATTGAAGAAGAAATGTTTAGATTCGTGTGAGTTAAAAGATTTACCAATAATTTTGCAACCGTTTCCCCACGTGTAATTAGATTGGTCGATAGTGAAGTACTTACTACAGTTCATATTGTCGATGCCTTTGATGATTTTGAACACTTGAATTAAGTCACCTCTTAATCTGCACTGGGTTAAAGGAAATAGATTTAATTCTCTAAGACGCTCTTCGTATGGTTTGTTCTTTAGGCTAGGTATCATTTTGGTAACTCTACGTTGTACTCGTTCTAGCTTGTTTATGTCTTTTTGGTAATAAGGGCACCAGCATTGAACGCAGTATTCCAGAAGAGGGCGGACTAAGGAATTGTAAAGGGTTAGGATAACGTCTTTGGATTTATGCTCAAATGACCTGTCTATGAAGCCAATTATTTTGTTTGCCTTCTTAACAACTTCTGAACATTGTTGACTGGGTTTTAGGTTACTCGATATTGTTACTCCCAGATCGGTTTCTCTGTTTACATTCTTAATCTGAGTGCCATTCATCGAATAGTTTGCTTTCTCATTTAGGTATCCGATATGTAGTACTTTACATTTATCCGCATTGAAACTCATTTGCCAAATTTGGGCCCACTGTGACAATTTATCTAGATTGTGTTGCATAATTATCGTCAACTTGTTCTTTTGAGAGAACGCTATTTGCAATTTTTGTATCGTCAGCAAATTTTGAGATTGTACAGGTGAGACCCTCATCTATGTCGTTGATGTAAATTAGAAAGATAATTGGTCCTAGTACAGATCCCTGGGGTACCCCGCTACTTACATTGGTCCATTTAGATGCCTTACCATTTATGACTACTCTTTGCTTTCTGTTGTTGAGCCAGTTTTCTATCCATTTCAACACACCGTCTTGTATTCCATGCGCTTTTAGTTTTAGCAGTAAACGTTTGTGGGGAACTTTGTCAAAGGCCTTTTGAAAATCAAGGTATATAATATCTACAGCTTTACTCTCATCGTAGAGGTTGAGGATATCGTGGAAGAAGTCAAAGAGGTTTGTTAAACAGGAACGTTTTTTACGAAAGCCGTGTTGAGTATCTTTAAGTATGTTATTTTCCTCTAAGTGATTTACGAGTCTGTCTCTGACCATTTCTAGCATTTTACATACTACTGAGGTTAAGCTAATTGGACGATAGTTACTGGGTAGGGATTTGCTGCCTTTTTTTAATATCGGTGTTACGTTGGCTATCTTCTAATGATCAGGCATAGTTCCAGACTGCAAGGATTTATTGAATAGTAATGTCAGTGGTTTGGAGAGCTCATCCTTAGCTTCCTTTAGAACTCTAGGCGAGATTTTATCAGGTCCAGGCGTTTTATTTACCTTGAGTTTATCTAAACAATTCAATACTTTTCTCTCTGTAACGGTGATATTGCTTAGAACATCTGAATTATCAATCTGAATTGGCGATGGTGTAAGGATATCACTGAGGTCTTCTGTTGTTAAAACTGATGCAAAGAAGGTATTGAGGGCATTACTCATGTGTACTTCGTCTTTGGTGTATTCTCCATTTTCATCGACTAACGGTCGAAGGGAGAAGGAAGAGGAGGAGGAGGAGGAAGAGGAAAAGAAGAAGAAAAAGAAGAAGAAGAAGCAGTAAGAGAATATATATATATATATATATATATATATATCAGTCAGTGATGGGTTTGTTTGTTCTTGGGGAACCTCAAGTAACAGATGAAGAGGATACAGAGGGTAGCAGCAAACAGCATGGTGCAGGATAAAAATGGTGACCAGGCCAGTACTTTATTTAGCAGTCAGACAAACGTTTCGACACTCGTTTATATATATATATATATATATCCTTTGTACTATTCAATTGTCCTACCACAATTCAGTACATAGAATCTCATCTGAATTCAAAATTTCTTAAGAATTTGTCCTCCCATAATCTACTTTCAGATAGTCATTTTGGATTCCTTAACGGCCGCTCTACTGGTGATCATCTTTCTTTGCTTTATAACTCTTAGTCATCCCCCTTGTCTGGACTTTGTATTGCACTAGACATTAAACATATTGAAAGCCTTCGATAGAGTCTGGCACAAATCTCTAATTTTTAAACTACCCTCCTTTGGTTTCCATCCCTCCATCTGTGCCTGTATTTCTAATTTCCTTTCTCGCCGTTCCATAGGTGCAGTTGTGGACAGCCATCGCTCATTATCCCCAACCTTTCAACTCCGTGTTCCACAGGGTTGTGTCTCCAGTTCTCTTCTGATATTCATTGATGATCTTCTCAATTGTGTCACTAGTCCTATTCACTCAATTGCTGATGACTCTGCCTTACACTATTCAACTAGTTTTCCACAACAACCCACCATGTTATTACTGCAGAGCTCTCGTGACATGGCTAGAGCGAGCTTTTCTTGTGATCTCTCAACTATTCCCTATTGAGGCAGAGAGAATCTTGTTACTTGCAATGCTTCCAAAACCCAATTTCTCCATCTATCTACCCTTCATAATCTTCTACATGACTATCACTTATGCTCCTTTCCCACTGGTGAGACAAGTCATAATTTTCGTCGCCGATGCCTTCGCCTTGTCAAATTCGCAAGAATACGTGCGACCTTCACGATTTCGACCGTTACAAACAGATGACAAATTATACTGGGCGAAGATGTCACCGATGTCGGTGACGCAATCGCCGACATCGGCGATGTTATCGGAAAAGTGAGCGATGTTTCGCCGATGTACCTCTGCGAGGCATGTCACATTTTCAAAAATCTCTTGCGAGATCATGCGAGGATGAAAGAATACTCGCCGTATGTTCTGCGACGTCTTCGGCGATCCAAACGATGGTTCGGCGTTTACTTCGGCGAGGTGATAAGAGTATTTTTTTAAGGCACAAATTCTTGCGATTCATCGTCGAACATCGGCGTTGGCATCGCACATACGTCGGCGAGATCGGCGAGATCGGCAAGGTGTGCCCAGCTGAGCGAATGTAACGTGAATGTGCTAATTGCAGAGTGGAATTAGCATATCACGCCAAACTAATGGGCCGAACGTCATAAAATATGAAAACTTAAGGGGTTAACCATGAGGAAGAAAGGGGACCAGACAAACGACCCATCTCCCCTTAATTCGGAGGTTGGCAATGCTTCGCCGGAGACATTTTTCTATCAAATAATGTACAAATTTAGCTCAATTGTTAAGCCGTAATGCAAACATTGAGCCCACCTGCTGTTTGTTGTTTTCTCTTTCTCTCCCTCTCTCTTTGCCTTATATCCAATTAGCTTAACCTCAGTTGTATGTAAAATGCGAGAAACGGTCATACGAGACAGACTCGTAAATCACTTAGAGGAAAATACATACTTAAAGATACTCAACACGGCTTTCGTAAAAAACGTTCCTGTTTAACAAACCTCTTAGACTTCTTCCACGATATCCTCAACCTCTACGATGAGAGTAAAGCTGTAGATATTATATACCTTGATTTTCAAAAGGCCTTTGACAAAGTTCCCCACAAACGTTTACTGCTAAAACTAAAAGCGCATGGAAGACAAGACGGTGTGTTGAAATTTATAGAAAATTGGCTCAGCGACAGAAAGCAAAGAGTAGTCATAAACGGTAAGGCATCTAAATGGACCAATGTAAGTAGCGGGGTACCCCAGGGATCGGTACTAGGACCAATTCTCTTTCTAATTTACATCAACGACATAGATGAGGGTCTCACCTGTACAATCTCAAAATTTGCTGACGATACAAAAATTGCAAATAGCGTACTCTCAAAAGAACAAGTTGACGATATGCAGCACAATCTAGATAAATTGTCATGTTGGGCCCAAATTTGGCAAATGAGTTTCAATGCGGATACATGTAAAGTACAACATATCGGATACCTAAATGAGAAAGCAAACTATTCGATGAATGGCACTCATTCACATAATACAATATCGATACAATGAACTTAGCGTAGAGGACTGGTGATGTAGGACTGTTGTTAAATATATTATCAATGGTAGTTCATGGTGGACTAAAGGTGAGTCAAGAGCCGGGGGGAAGTTGTTGGCTGTATGGTGGCAATTGAGAGACTAAAGGGCCGGCGTCCGATCGCTTCGCAAAATTACATATGGCTGCCGGCTCATAATAATTATAACCCATAACTTGGTTTCATGATTCATCTAGAGCTGATGTAGATATTTATACACTACAGTTAATATTTAACCTACACTTCATAATAAACTACAATACACAAAGAACTAGCCGAAATCGTACATGCGATACGATACCGCCAAATTCAAATGTCCTATTGGACCTAAACTGTCGGGATCATTACCCTATTCCCGACATACTGCCGCCACCAAAAACAATATACAGTAGCTATATACAGAAAACAAAAGGACATCGAAGATTCAAAGGTCACCTTGTTTGATCTTAGATCTCCAAAGATCCACGGAACTTATAGCCGCCCTCCTTTTGGGGCGAGCGCCACCTGAAGCCAGAGGACGATCATCCTTCTCATCATCAACTGGCCCACCCTCAGGAGCACTGTGACCAGCACTCTCCCGCGCAGGGGTATCAGTAGAGACGCCAGTATCATCCGGCAGTTCTACATCCTGCTCCAAGGGATATAACCTTACGACTGGGCGAGTAGTAACCCCTGTCGAAGTTCGTAATCTAGCAACCCTTATAAGACCATCAATGCCCTGGAACAAATCGACAATCCTCCCAAGCTTCCAAAATAACCTAGGACGCTCATCATGAATCAGTAAGATATCCCCGATACGAGGCCATCGTTGATTCGTCCCTTTGATCATATTGGAGTGACGCTCACGAAGAGACAGCAAATATTCCTGGGTCCACCTTTTCCATAGATCGTCCGACACTTTGTTCACATACT
The DNA here is from genome assembly GCA_037953745.1 of Lithodes maja. Taxonomy (NCBI): domain Eukaryota; kingdom Metazoa; phylum Arthropoda; class Malacostraca; order Decapoda; family Lithodidae; genus Lithodes; species Lithodes maja. The sequence continues at coordinate 20,393 of JBAKBP010022290.1, forward strand.
GGAAGCGACGACGGGTGGCGTCAGCATCGCCGAACGTAGGTAGAACGTCTTGTAGATCTTCGTCGGTTACTGACGATCTAGGAAAGGTATTAAGGGTTCGTCCACGTGTTAGCATAGAAGGCGAAATGGGTAAGAGGTCATCAACATCTGCAGAGGTATAAGTCAACGGCCTGTCGTTGACTGACATCTCAATCTCTATTAAGATGGTTTGCAACTCCCTTCTGGTCACCAGTTCCCTTCCTAATACCTTCTTCATGGCAGATTTGACAATACCGATTGTTCTCTCCCAAATCGCCCCGAACCATGGTGCATGTGCTGGTATTAATTTCCACTGACAAGCCTTTCCAGTGAGGGTAGCCACAACTCACGGGTTATCCATTAAACTCTGGAGATATTTAGAGGCCCTGACAAAACAAGTCGCATTATCGCTCATAATAATTTGAGGGAAACCATTGCGGCCTGCAAAGCGTCTTAGAGTATGCAAAAAGCCCTCACTGGATAGGTCATCAATCAATTCAATATGAATCGCTCTGGTTACCGCACATGTGAATAGAACGGCATATACCTTTATGATATTACCGGGCGATTCTCTAACTTGAATCGCTCCGGTGTAGTCTACCCCGGTTACCTGAAATGGTCCAGTCCTTTGAACCCTGAACTCAGGTAAGGGAGGTAGATCTACTGGGGAGTAAGGCTTACCCTGTAATCTTTTACAGATAGTACAGCTATTGTGGATCCCTTTAATTGCTTGTCGCATCTTAGGGATCCACCAACGTTGTCGCATATACGCCAGAACATAATTTACGCCAAAATGTTGATGAAATCTTATAGAATAACCTTTCCTCTTGCCGTTCATGAAAACAAAACAATATAAAAAAACACTTATTATTGGTGAAAACAGACAGAGTTAATATTTTGCTGCGGAATGGATTCTATAAGAGCGAAAAACTATCGTTATAGATTTATTTCTATAAAATCCAATAATGATGATAGAATAATTTAAACACCGCCATCATGTTCAGCGGACATATATATATATTTTTGTTTTGAGAGTAAGCTAAATTTGTAAATTTTTCGATAGAAAAATGTCTCCGGCGAAACCGGATTTCTCCATACAATGCTGGCTCCCTATCGCTCGCCAGGAAGAAATCGACACCTGGATGGAGATAAACGTCTTAAAACAGTAGGCTGACCGGGCCGAACGGATACAAGGCAAAGAAAGAGGGAGAGAAATGAAAACAAAACAAACGAGTACAAAGGAGTACAAAGGAAATCAAGCAACAACATATCTAGTGACCCTTCTAGGTTGCTTGTCCTCCAAAACACTGAGGATCAAGTGTCCAAACAGTGGTTTAGAGTGGGTAAGGGAACATTGGAAAGGGAATTACTGCCCTGGAACTAATGTCCGTGGCAGGATTAGGAAGTTAGTAGGGGACAGATCGGTTAGTAACTGAGGGGGGGATAAAATAAAGTTATTCATTTACAAACGCAGTTAGTCACAGGTTTGATGTGAGATATTTGTCTAGGTGGAGTTTAAATGAATCAACGGTGATGCAGTCTATAACGTTTCGGGGAAGCCCATTCCACAAGTTGACAACTCGATTGAAGAAGAAATTCTTAGATTCGTGTGAGTTAAAAGATTTACCAATAATTTTGCAACCGTTTCCCCGCGTGTAATTAGATTGGTCGATAGTGAAGTACTTACTACAGTTCATATTGTCGATGCCTTTGATGATTTTTTTTTATATCTGATTGAGGGAGGCAAAAGGCAGAACTGCCTATAACGAGTGCCTCCCCTATAGTTGAAAGGGTGACAGGGACAAAATCAAGAGATGTTCGAGCCAAAATGTCTGGACACACGGAGTTTGAAGCAATTTAAGTCATAGGAAGAGGGAAAGACTGATTCTGGGAGAGAGTTCCAGAGCTCAGCTGTTGAGTAGAAGAAAGTTTGAGAGTAACGTTTCACTCTTGGGTTGGAGAGTTGCACAGAGTAGGGGTGGGATTAAGTTGCAAGACGGGTACCACAAGCTCTACGTAAAGGAGGTGGTATACGCTGGGAAAGCTCTGAGGAACACTGATTATTATAGTAGCGATAGAATAGCGAGAGAGATGCAACATTGCGGCGGACAGAGAGAGATTGCAGAGAGTTAGTGAGTGGACGGGAGTTAATGATACGAAAGGCCTTCCTTTCAACTTTGTCTAGGAGAGCGGTGTGAGAGGAACCTCCCCACACATGTGAACAATACTCAATACAAGGACGCACTATGCCCCTGTATAGAGCAAGAAGCTGTGAAGGGGAAAAGAACCCCCTAAGGCGGTTGAGCACACCCAGCTTCTGGGAGGCTGCCTTAGCAAGACTGATAATATGGTCCTTCCAACTGAGAGCAGAAGAAAAAGAGACACCAAGAATATTGAGAGAAGATGAAGGATTGATTTTTGTATTGTTGAAGAATAAGGGATAGTCCGCTGGGAGATCCTGACGGGTAGATAGATGGAGAAATTGCGTTTTGGAAGCATTAAAGGTAACAAGGTTTTCTGTGCCCCAATTGGAGATAGTATTTAGATCAGAATTTAAGAGTTCTATGGCTTCATTACGTTTGTCGTTGAGGGATTGCTGGCTGGGGCATTCTGAAAAACTAATGGAGTAGTGTAAGGTTGAGTCGTCTGCGTATGAATGGATGGGAATTGAGGTACAGTTGAGGAGATAATTTATAAAAATTAGAAAGAGAATAGGAGATAGGACAGAGCCCTGAGGAAGGGCTTGATAGGGTTAGGAAGTGAACAATGGCCGTCCACAACCGCGGCTATGGAACGGCCGGAAAAGAAATTAGAGACAAAGACACAGATGGAGGGATAGAAACCGAAGGAGGGTAGTTTAGAAATTAAAGATTTGTGCCAGACTCTATCGAAGGCTTTCGAAATGTCCAGTGCAATTCTCACTATTTTTCAAACTAGCAGAGATTTTTTTGTTATCATCCCTTCTGGATTATTAACGCCTTACGAGCGGGCCCGTAAGGAATTTCTACTACCCGCCCAGCGGGTGGTTTTACCCTAAATGGCCTTGTTTCCGTTCTCTTTTTCATGCATAAACAAGAGCCAGAGCGTATTACAATTATGTATTCCTGAAAGGGTGTTAATTCAGCTATCCAATGACACCCGAACCATCCGCCTACAACCACGCGTTCTCTTGCAACGATCGTGCAAGACGAAGGAAAAATCCTGAAAATACGGTAATTTCTTGACATAATACCCTGTGTAGTGAGGGAGGGAGGGTGGATGTGTGTGGAGTAAACGTCAGTAGGCCCGCGAGAACCGCGGCGAACGGTCAGAGCCCGACCTACGTTCCGCCCACCGCTCGTCTCTCTCTCAGAGGCAATATTGCTCCAAAATTGCACTCAGACTTAAGTCGGGCCCCGCTCTTTGGGCAGGTGTTCTCTATACGGACTTAAGTCGGGCCACGCTAAAGAAGGGTTAAGGCAGCACACTGCAAGTCAATAATAGCGTCAGTACTCATGCTTCCTTTCGAGAACTTCAGTCCCTTGTATAGGATAGGGTGTGTTGGTATATACTGAATATACTGAATACCAATATACATATACGCATGTAATACAAAACAATGATTACTAACGCGCAGAAATACACGATCTTCACTCTCTCTCTCTCTCTCTTACGAACACAATTGACAACGGCATAATCTAAATTCCGAGTCCATCAGTATTTAAAGATGCCCGGAGGGAGAAGGGGGCGAGGGAGGGGACGGTTGGAGGGGACTGGAAGGGACATATAGGACCGTATTCATGAACACATAGGAAGCGCGTTGGTTATACAGTAGGTAGCGCCAACGAACTTGACAATAATCTTGATCCCTGAACTCTCTGTAATTCAAAAGGGCCTTGAGCAAACTGGCTGTAATTAATATCCACACCTATTTGCTGGTGGACTCTTCCCAAATAATAGAACCGTCAGCCCGAATGCTTTCATTAATTTTGAGTTATAAGAAGTTAAGGGTCCAAATTATTGTCAAGTTCACTGGCGCTACATATAGTTTGCTAAACTTATTTATAAATTTCACTCCAACTCCAAACACCACCCAATTCCTGTTTATTACCTTGCCTGATCTATATTCATTCCTATATCATTCAAATTTTGTCTTACACAGTCTCTCCATCTCAATGGGGGTCTTCCTACCCCTCTATCTCCCCTTGTATCTGACTCACATATTTTCTTTGTATGCCTTTCATCTTCCATTCGTTCAACATGACCATACCAGCTCAGCACCCTTCTCTCCACTCTGGCCAACAAATGTTCCTGCTGCCCCGCTCTCATACGTATCTCTTCATTCCTCAATCTCTCTCTAGGAGTAACTCCATACATACTCCTCAAGCAGCTCATCTCCATCACAGCCAGCTTTCTTCTCTCCTTTGCCTTCAGAGCCCATGTCTCAGCCCCATACATCACTCTTGGCAAAACAATTCCTTGATACATTGCACTTTTAACTTTCATTCCGAGATTTCTCATCTTCCACATAATTATACAGTATACTTCCCCTTGCTCCGAAAACGTTCGAATTTCCTTCCTTCACATACTCTCTGTTTTACCTCCATTTCCACACCTCCATTCCTGCTTATCGTTCGTCCTAGATATTTAAAACACTCTACTTGTTACCACATACAAATCTTAAACACTAACCATTTCACCATCAATACACTTATAAGTACAGCACGTGATCACGATTCATATCCATTTATCGAATACAGGATAACAATCTAATCATGAAATATAAATTAATATGACTTCAGAGGCTCTCAACCCTTCTGGATTACTAAGCCAGCACACTGTAAGTTAAAAATAACGTCTGGACTGGAACACCATTTCGAGAACGCCAGTCCCTTCTAGGCACTGAAAATACCATGTCAAAAATAAATAAATAAAACAACTAAGGGAATGATTGCTGATTTATGAGAAAAAGAAAACAATAGTACAAAACACCCAGTTTTATGAAGACTAAAGTTTATTTTCATAACCCCTTGAGGATCATGATGCGTTGTAGCAGTATATTTTGGTCATCTGTAGACGAGTGTATACAGCTTAGGAGGTATATGTGGGGGTAAAGACTATTTCAAATAACCACCTGACTACCATTTTTTTTTTTTTTTTTTTGTCTATGTGATTGAGGGAGGCAAAAGGCAGAACTGCCTATAACGAGTGCCTCCCCCATAGTTGAAAGAGTGACAGGGCCAAAATCAAGGGATGTTCGAGACAAAATGCCTGGACACACAGAGTTTGAAGTAATTTAAGTCATAGGAAGGGGGAAAGACTGATTCTGGGAGAGAGTTCCATAGCTCAGCTGTTGAGTAGAAGAAAGTTTGAGAGTAACGTTTCACTCTTGGGTTGGAGAGTTGCACAGAGTAGGGGTGGGATTGAGTTGCAAGACGGGTACCACGTGCCCTACGTAAAGGAGGTGGTATACACTGGGAAAGCTCTGAGGAACACTGATTATTATAGTAGCGATAGAATAGCGAGAGAGATGCAACATTGCGGTGGACAGAGAGAAATTGCAGAGAGTTAGTGAGTGGACGGGAGTTAATGATACGAAAGGCCTTCCTTTCAACTTTGTCTAGGAGAGCGGTGTGAGAGGAACCTCTCCACACATGTGAACAATACTCAATACAAGGACGCACTAGTTCAAGGGACTGGAGTTTCAAAAAGGAGCTCCAGATCTGACGCTATTCTTGACTTACAGTTTGCTGGCTTAACCTAACAAGTGCGCATGGGGGTAATTGGAAACGTCCCCCTGTGCTGACGTATTTGAGGTGTTTCCGTCACTAAAATATTCTTTGTACCATTAATAGCATTAATACTTATCCATATGCGCCTATTATGGGTTGATTATAAAGGTATTAACCTGAAACAACAATAAAACGAGTGAAAACAGCGTTTGGATGGTCAAAATCGGAGATATAGCCCGCGAGTTGTATAATGTATGGGTGAGGCAAGCTGCTTTCCCGCCAAATTCCCCCAAGGCCACTGAGACACAGTCGATCGATACTCTCTCTCTCTCTCTTGCATTCGCTTGCTATCAGTGATGACCACACCCTGCAACCGGATTTCTAATGTTAGCACAAAATTATACCTCAGAATAAGGGAATAACAGGGAAAATAGGTGATAACTGAAGGAGAGGAGGAAAGTGGGGAAGGAGGGGAGGTAGAGGACTGAGATTTTGCATGGCCCAGGGGCCAAAAAAAAAAAAAAAAAAAAAATCGATGTCAAAAGTTGATTTTTTTTTTCTCTGACTCTTAAGAGTCTCCCCGCAGTCCGCCGGGGGAACTCTTAAGAGTCTCCCCGCAGTTCCCGGGTTAATAATTCAGATGAATTGAAAGCCTCTGAATACCTATTTTAACTAACGAATGGATTAGAAGAAACCAGGTGGCTGCAGGTGTCTTTCGGAAAAAATATATAATATTAGTCTACATCTGCGTGTGAGAATCAGAAGAAAATTAATATATACCACTTTGGCTATCACTGCAGGTGATTCAGTACACTCGGATACCATAATCTCTAGAACATTCATAAATATTTGTGGAATTCACCGATGTCTAACGATGGAAGTATTTGGAAACCTACTTATGTATATAGTTTTCTGAAAATCAACTACAAAATTATATATACTATTTATTGAAAAGCAAGTTATATCCAAAAAAGCAACCCAGATAGTTACAATTACATAAAGAAAAACATAGGGTGTCCACGATTTCTTATGTGTGGGTTAGAGATTAAGGTATTCGAGTGTACATGAGGACTAGAGTGAGTGATCCTGGGCGGGGGCCAGAGGTGACGGGTGAAGGGTTATGGGTGAATGGTTGACAGTTGGGGTGAGAAGGTGAGGTGGTACACATAAACAAAGTGTGTCCCACATGTGTCCTGTACTCTAACACGCGCGACACATGGCACCAAGACACAAATGGTTTTCGTACAGTCACTCATAAAAGTTTGTGGGCCTTTTTGTTTTATTATTATGCTATTAAAAATAAAAATGCGTACTGACTGACTGATGGCTAAAGTAAAGATAGAAACAGGCTAATAACAGATTGTAATTCTACTTGCATTGATTATGTATGAAAAATTATTAAATACTTTAATAGAATTATCGGAGGAACCTGGGGTTGCCACCAACCGACAGATCTTCATCTAACTTACCGGACTTACTGAGCTCATATGACGCAAAATCGCGTCATAAACTTATTAGAGAGGCATGTAGATAAGTCCATATGACACGATCGCGTCATATGAGTTTTTGGTCATAAGTTCCATATGACGCGATCGCGTCATATATGTTGCAAGGAGTTAAGGCAATCTCAACACGCAAACCTGTTCTTGCTGGAAGTATTATATATATATATATATATATATATATATATAGATATATATATCCTAAATGATGGTACACACGATAAGTCACAAATGTTTTTAGTCAGGCACATAAACCCTAACGAGACATACATTTACCTAATAACCACACTGTATAATTTAAACAACAAATACGTTTTATCAAAGGGTGCATTAGATGAATCAAATATTGAAAATCAAATAATTATATAGATTGACTGATGCAACAAAGAAATATAGAGATTATGTCTGTCGCTATGTGTAATTGTCTCGATGTTTATCTGTTTTTAAGTATTGTAGATGTGTGTTTATGCAAGTCCCAATGCGTGAGTGTATATTATGTGTGTGTGTATCTTTATCTATTTGAATGAGTATATGTAGGCCTAAATATGGCTTTATGTGTGTGCGTGAGCGTGTAGGGCGGGTGCCCTACTATTTTCTGAACAATTGACTGAACATCGGTTTTTCATGGGGTCCTTTAAATCTTAATACGCTCTCCTGGTTAGTTAAAATAGGACTTCAGAGGCTATCAACCTTAGTGGATTATTAAGCCAGCACACTGTAAGTCAAGAATAACGTCAAGACAGGGGCCTCTCTGCGAAAACTCCAGTCCCTTGTGATTCAGCTCTCCTGATTATCTTACTTCGTTGTCTTACCTCCGAGGGCCGCAACCGCCTGCCTGTATCACATGACGATACACGCAGGTGGGTGTCTTTTAACAAACTGAGCTGCTTGATCCTGGCCCGCCATGCGCTTCAGATTGGTGGCCCTACCAGGTGAGTCCCAGCTCAAGTATTTGTTATTATGTTCTATCCACTAACCAACTTTACTCCTAAACTCGATTAATGATATAAAATATTTTTGCTAAAGCGTTGTTTCCACATTTTGATAAGTGTTGATAAGTTCTTTTGTCATTTTATTGTGTTCTTCTAAGTTGTTGTTTGTTTATTTTGCAAGTTATACATTATAAAGTCTTTTCGCTGTAAGTAGGCGAGAAATAATGACCTCTAACCTTTGTAACTAAAAAACGACTAGAGTAATCGAGCTAATATTTGTATCATTTGGGAAGAATCAGTCAAAGAATAGATGTGGAAATATACAGCCAATTTGCCCTATCCCTTTTTTAGTTACAGAGGATAGAGGTCATGATTTCTCGCCTACTTACAGGAATGCTTATAGATGTTGTGTTGTATGGGTTGTGTAGAGCAAGTTGTTGTGGAGACGATGATAATTGTTGACGGGATTAGGAAAGGGGGTTAAGAGTTCGCAACTTATGTGGTGTCCAGTTGTTGTGGAGACGTGATGATAATTGTTGACGGGATTAGGAAAGGGGGTTAAGAGTTCGCAACTTATGTGGTGTCCAGTTGGATGGTAGTAGTAAGTGATGGGATTAACACCTTACGAGCGGCCTAGGCGGTTTATTTATATGTACCGCCCAGCGGGGTGTTTTTACCCAAAATAGGGCTGTTTACGTGATCATTTTCATGCCTAAATAAGACCCAGAGCGTAAAACAAGTATCTATCCCTGAAAGGCCATAAACAGAGCTTTCCAATGACACCATAACGATCCTTTTATGATGGCTAGTTTTCTTGCAACAACCGTGCAACGCGAGTGCAAAAAGCATGTAATTCGGCACTTTCCCCATACAATTCCGTATATAGCGAGTGAGAGAGGGAGGGAGGAGGTGGGATTCGTGTCAGTAGGTTCGCCGCGGTGGTCTGGAGCAGTCATACGCTCGCTACTCTCCTGCCACCACTTGTCTCTCTCTCTCAGCAACATTACGTGCTGAAATTGCCACACGACCTATGTCGAGCGCTGCCAGATAATCCAGATTTATTATACTCGACTTATGTTGCTCGCCGCTAATTAAGGGTTAAGGTGGGTCACCGGCGTTTTTTATCTTTCTCTCCTTTTCTCTCTTTCCCTGGCTTGTATCCATTCAGCCAACTGTCTTAAGACGTTTATCCCCGTCCAGGTGTCGATATCTTCCTGGTGAGCGATAGCGAGCCAGCATTGTATGGAGATATCCGGCTTCGCCGTAGACATTTTTCTACCGAACAATGTACAAATTTCGCTTGCTGGCAAAAAACAAATAAATATACGCTGGCTCGCTACAGCTCGCCAGGAAAATATTGACACCTGGATGGGGGTAAACGTCTTAAAACAGTAGGCTGAATGGGGCCGAATGGATACAAGCCAAAGAGAGAGGAAGAGAAAGATACAAAAAAAAAGGCGATGTAGGCTCCTTTAAGAAAAGGGTCGGGGTAATGGTTTATCTAGTCTACTGTATGTAGTTGTGAGGGTGTCTGCGGAGTGCCGAGGCGAGGAGCCTTTTCAAGGTGGTAACATTTGGAACATGAAAACTTCTGGGAGGGAGTTTCATCTCCCTGCTACTCTGCATGAGAAGAAGCATTTGTGGGTTTTTACAGATGCGTGTTGCTGACGGATGACTCATCCAGTAGTTAGTTAAATTTGGACTTCGGAGACTATCAACCCTATTGGATTATTAAGCCAGCACACTTAAATTCAAGAATAACGTCAGGACAGGAGCCCCTTTTCGGGAACTCCAGTCCCTTGTCAACCTGTAGCAGTCAACCAATGCCAACACCAGCAGGACCTCTAAGTTATGTTATGTTAACCCCTTGAGGATTATGGCGCATTAAGGCAGTTTATGCTGGCCACCATCAGACGATTAGGAAGTGTATATGGTTGTTCAGAGGGTTAATTGCGACATTCTTTACCCTGCATAAGTTGTATAAAATTGTCTAATGGTAGCCAGCATATAATGTCTAAACGCGTCATGATCCTCAAGGGGTTAAGTTAAGTAAGGTTAAGATATGTTAGGCTAAGTTATGTTACGTGAAGTTAAGCTAGGTTAAGCTTAACTATTACTTCGATGGGTATTGGTTTAGTTAGCACTGGTTTAATTGGCACTGATTAAGATATACTGGTTGAAATGGTCTACTAATTGAATTATTTGGGAACCCACTCTCATGTATTGGCCTCTTTTGCCAAGGATTATTTTAATATGGAGAAAATCATTAGAGTTTAGCAAAGTATAATGGTAAAGGTGCCGTTGTAAAAGCCTATCCCTCAATACCTTCACCTGGACATTATATTACATAGGAATTAAGAAATATGTCTTCGCTCGACTCTCTCTCTCTCTCTCTCTCTCTCTCTCACACACAGTCCATCACAGGCCAAGCAGGTGTTTGTTATCCCTTTCTTCAAACAATTCCCCGGCAAAAATCCATCTCCACACATTATCACTCACCCAGACGGACAGACCACCTACTGGGTTAGACTTGACTTCCTCCTTTTTTTGTTCTCTCTTTTCTTTTTTAGCGATGGATAGCGCTTTTCTCATTTTCCCTGACTGGCATATGACGATTGCTAACCAGCTTAGAAAGTAGGTCTCATGATCAATATTATAGACTGTTCAAGATACGATGGCGAATATGTTTTCTGTTTTCTGGCTATCATTAGACGATATTACTGGCTATATGGAATTCAGAGTTAATTGAGATTGTCCCCACCTTTGTAATTGCCACATATGCTTACTAAGTTGCATAAAATCGTTTAATGATAGCCATATTACACTGTCAATACGCGGTATACTCCTCAAGGAGTTTTAAGACTACCTTGCGGAATATTTCCATCCTTCGTGCATTTTGTTTCATCTACTCTAGCTACCACAAGACGATTTTATTAAGAGGGGTCACCGGCTTTTTTTTATCTTTCTCTTCTTATCTCTCTTTCCCTGGCTTGTATGCATTCGGCCCCATTCAGCCAACTGTTTTAAGACGTTTATCTCCATCCAGGTGTCGATTTCTTCCTGGCGAGCGATAACGAGCCAGCATTGTATGGAGAAATCCGGCTTCGCCGGAAAATTTTGTCTATCAACAAATGTACAAATTTAGCTTGCTGTCAAAACAAAAATATACATATGCTGGCACGCTACCGCACGCCAGGAATATATTGACACCTGGATGGGGGTAAACGTCTTAAAACAGTAGGCGGAATGGGGCCGAATGGATACAAACCAGAGAAAGAGAGAAAAGGAGAGAAAAAAAGCGAGGTGGGCTCCATTTAGGTCAGGTAAAGCTTCTCGTAATCAAGGAGTTAATGATAAACAAAGGATTACAAAGATATACAAACCACATCAGACAAACAACATCAGACAAACAACATCAGACAAACTATTCCTACCGAGCCTGTTATTTGTGTTCTGTCTGTCTATCTATCTATATGCTCAGGCCAAATCCCCACTTTTCCTATTTGTATTTTTATCTTCTATTGTATTCTATTGTTTTCCCCTTTTTTCTTGGGGGTGGCCGACTCAAGACAGAGCAAGAACAGGGAAAACACAAAGACAACATAAAACAACGAACACACATAGATACAAACACAAATTCACACACATGTTATTTTTGATAGTAGAATATAAACAGTAACACAACTATTGGCATGACTCATTTCACTTGACATCCATTTGTGAAATGCACCAGAGAAGAGTTGGATTTCATATTTTTGTTTTAGAGCCATGCTTTTAGTCAATACAGTTTCACAATTAATAGCATCTCCTGACAGCTTACTCCAAGCACTTTCTACGGGGTTATACAAAACGTCTTACCCTAATCTGACTATACTGTATATTCCAACCATTTTGAAAGCATGCTGTGCTATTGTTCACGTTCATATAGATTAGGTTAAACACAAACACCTTCGTAAGGATCAAGGGATATATTTGTCAGACTTTTCATTTAATCCCTTTGGTCAAAAGCTTCTGAACATCTTACAATGTTTACCGTTCATAATATGATGGACAGACAGACAGACAGACAGACAGGTACAAAGACTCAGACTGACAGACCACCAACCAACTCTTCTTTACCCTAGCACCCTATTCTTCCACCTTACTTTCGTTAATTTGACAAACTGACAGACAATGCATACAAGTTCACTTTTTCCAGAGAGAGAGAGAGAGAGAGAGAGAGAGAGAGAGAGAGAGAGAGAGAGTCCATCAGTGGTGTAAACAGAGGACCCAGGGCAGGTGTCAACTGGCTCCACTCACCAAACTTATCAATCACTGTGCCAAGGAGAGAGAGAGAGAGAGAGAGAGAGAGAGAGAGAGAGAGAGAGAGAGAGAGAGAGAGAGAGAGAGAGAGGGGGGGGGGGGAGGGAAGCCTGGTTATCATTCTATACCATCTTTATCCCCTTCTGAACCGGCGACGTAATTTTCATCATATTCTGGCAAGCATCAACCGATTATATTCAGCTTAGGAATGATCTTTGGTAGCTCAAAGGACTAATTGAGATAGTCTGTATCGTGTTGATTGTTAGAGGTCCTTCCTAAGCTTAATCAAAGTATCAAATAGTTGCCAGAACACAAGGAAAGGGACGTCAACGGTACTAAATGGGTTATAGATTAGTCACTTAATAATACCCTTAACATAACTACACCTACAACAATACCTACAGTAAGTCCAGCAAGCAGTTTAATGGGTTATAGATTAGTCACTTAATAATACCCTTAACATAACTACACCTACAACAATACCTACAGTAAGTCCAGCAAGCAGTTTAATGGGTTATAGATTAGTCACTTAATAATACCCTTAACATAACTACACCTACAACAATACCTACAGTAAGTCCAGCAAGCAGTTTAATGGGTTATAGATTAGTCACTTGATAATACCCTTAACATAACTACACCTACAACAATACCTACAGTAAGTCCAGCAAGCAGTTTAATGGGTTATAGATTAGTCACTTAATAATACCCTTAACATAACTACACCTACAACAATACCTACAGTAAGTCCAGCAAGCAGTTTAATGGGTTATAGATTAGTCACTTGATAATACCATTAACATAACTACACCTACTACAATGCCTACAGTAAGTCCAGCAAGCAGTTTAAAAAGTTAGATATAAGGGGGATTATTATTATTATTTTTGTTTTGTCTATGTATTTAATTAATATATTTTCTACTTTTCTCGCAGACCTCCATCATACTTCAAAAAGCACCCCGTAGACCCCCTGTAAAGATAAATTTGTACATTTGTCGGTAGAAAAATGTCTCGGCAGAAGGGCGGTTCCTCCTAAAATAACAGGCTCGCTATCGCTCGCCAGGGAAAAATCAATACCTAAATGGCACGAAAGGTCTTCATATTGACAACAAAATGGGGCGTAGTCTTAAAATAGCCAACATAATGGGCCGGACTTCTTAATATATATAATCCAATAGGGCTAAACACGAGGGAGAAGGGGGCCAGAAAAAGCGACCATTGCCCCTTTAATGGTTTGAGGAACGGTTCATCTCGTATTAATATTTTCCACTTCATTGACTACTCCACGATCCACAGCTGTATAACATGTTCAGGTGGATTTACACGAAATATATTTTCCGGCAAATATTGATCTGCAACTGTATTCTGGTAATATTTTGAGACTGGTTTGTACCGGTATTAATAACTGGAATGGAGGTAAATTATTATAGGTGACATAAGTAATGCAAAGGTGTATTTCAGAAGCTACCACATCGGAATTGTAGAAATCAAATGTGAACAATACCTCTCGTGTAAATCCGCCTTCCCGCTTCCTGGTCCCCGGAGCGTCCGTAGAAAGTATCTTATCCTGGCAACACCTATCCTCTATTATAGTAACTCACGTACAATCTAACGACATCAATCCGGGCCCAATAACAACTCTCCAACTGCAGTTGGTTAGTTAAAATATGACTTCAGAGGTTATCAAGTCCATTGGATTATTAAGCCAGCACACTGCAAGTCTAGAATAACGTCAAGACTGGAGCCTCTCTGCGAGAATTCCAGTCCCTTGTCGAACTGCCAACCATCCTCTGAAATGAAATATTTGGTCACAAATTGCTTAGAATCGTTTCTGTTCGGGATAGCTTCGAAAATTTAGGTCTAAGCTTATTAGGTTATGTGTACTTTTCTGTATTACTATTGATTCGTTATGGCATGATTAACAAGAATATTTTGTCTGCCAACGAGAGCTGTTCCAGTGAAATGCATGCTACATTGAAAGCTTTGCTATCTAAAGAAGGTGAGTTTAGTTAGAATAACTGGTTACAGATTAGTACACTGTTAACCTATGAGCCCCACTTACCTACTTATGTGGAGTTCGCCACTCTGCTAGTGCCACCTAGGAGCGCACCACCCTCCTTTGCACTTAACACCTCTCCTCCACATCCCACCCACCCCCCACCGCCAAACCCACCGCATAAATCAGTGTTTCTCCCCCCCCCCCCCCCCTCTCTCTCTCACTCACTCAGTGCTTGCTCTCTCCGCGGCGAGGTAACATAATTGTGTTTATGTGTTGTGTTTTTTCATAAGCACCGCGTGTGTTTGAGGTCGTTTGGTGAACTTAAGGCGAGTGACAAGGCTGAAAGTGTGACAGAGCTCATGAAGTTAGGAAAGGTAAGCAAAATTGTTGCTTAAGGGGGGTCACCGTTTTATTTCATCTTCCTCTCCTGTTCTCTCTTTCCCTGGCTTGTAGCCATCCGGCCCCATTCAGCCAACTGTTTTAAGACGTTTATCCCCATCCAGGTATCGATTTTTTCCTGGCGAGCGAAAGCGAGCCAGCATTGTATGGAGAAATCCGGCTTTGCCGGAGAAATATTTCTATCGAAAAATTTACAAATTTAGATTGCTGTCAAAACAAAAATATATGTATGCTGGCTTGCTACCTCTCGCCAGGAAAACATTGACACCTGTATGGGGGTAAACCTCTTAAAACAATATGCTGAATGGGGCCGAATGGATTAAAACCAAAGTGAGAGGGAGTGAAAGAGAACAAAATCTAGGTGGGGTCCCTTAATGAGCGTTTACAAAGGATTATAAACACACAAGGGTTCTTCAAACCATCCTTATTCTATGTCGTGCCTATTTGTGCAGATTACAGTATTTGCAACCTCTTCTTTGACATGGCGTGATTTGCTTTAAACTCGGTTTAACACTATATGCTTTTGTTTAGCTTGTTAAGTACCTCTAGGAATTGAGCGGAGTAGTAGCTACCTCAATTGAATCTTTGACTAGCATGAACTTATTTTGAATTGAATAAAATCGACAGTACTGCTACAGGAGACAGGAGTTTCCAAGAAATATTCAATAAGAAAACCATACATGGCTATGATTGTACTGCTGTGTAAGTTATACAACAGTTATATAACATTTTGTTCTTAAAGAAGGATTCTCGGAAGTTAGTAGCAGTTGCATGTAAAAATACTAAGCGTCAAATTAATAGCAAACTCCAATATAAATGACCGGTATTTATCATGGAAACTGATATAAAAGCATTGAAAGCACATGGCTATACTTCTGGAAAAATAATGGTAAGGAAGATATACAAATCTGAATATTGAGTGTAAAATAGTTTGCACTCACTTTTCCATAGACGGCATGCCACTTTCTTCAAGCTCCAGTGTCACAAGGAGGTTCTCGAAAAAGTGCTACAGTACTGACGCCATGCATGCCTTTCAGTGTGCTGGCTTAATAATCCAGAAGGGTTGATAGCCTCTGCAGTCCTATTTTAACTAACTAACTAACCTGTGTCACAATTAGTCTACAGTAATACCACCTGTCACGTTAGTTAATTAGGTTACGTTAATTAGGCTTGGTTAGGTTAGGTTAGGTTGGTTAAGTTAGGTTAGTTTGGTTAAGTTGACTTAGGTTACGTTACTTTGCGAAAGTGTTCTTGATAATGTGGAAGTGTTCTTGAATAATGTGGAAGACATATTTTCCATTGGTGTTTACTATATAATACCACTGTAGGCTATGTTGATGAAATCTAAGTAGACAAAAATCACAAGAAAAATGGTGGCCAGTTTCCTTGATATTTTCCAAATGCTCTTCTTACTGATGAGGCTAATCGGGTTTCTATAATAGTAGGAGGTTTGCTGTTGCTTTGGGTGAATATTTGATTTATTCCATATTTTTGAGAGTACGAGATTAAAATAATGGACATATACAAATAAGTCCGACATGTACAAATGTATCAATATAACATTGAGCAGTGCAGGCAAAAGTTATAAATATAAGCATGTGTAATAATGACAACGGGAAAGTTAGCTCCTAGTTTTATTTGTTTGCATCTATGCATTCTAGTGTATGAATATGGGTGATCAAATCTGATTATGCAGGTTTTTAATGAACGCAATTGGGGTCGACTGCTTTTTTTCTCTCTCTCTCCTTTTCTTTGATTCTCGGGCTTACATCCATTCGGCCCCATTCAGCCAACTGTTTGAAGACGTTTATCCCCATTCAGGTGTCAATTTCTGGTGTGATATGGAGGAATCTGGCTTCGCCGGATACATTTTTCTATCGAAAAATGTAAAAATTTAGCTTGCTGTCTAAACAAACACATACTGTATAATATATGCTGGCTCGCTACCACTCGCCAGGAAAATATTTACACCTGGATGGGGGTAAACGTATTAAAACAGTAGGCTGAATTGGGCCGAATGGATACAAGCCAAAGAGAAAAAAAGCGAGGTGGGGTCCCTGAAGTATTTACAAAGTGAGGTGTTTATTTATTAATAGATGTTTTATCTAGCCAACGAATAGACATTCTAAACACGGTATAATATGACATTAACCCTTTCTGTACTGTCGACGTCTTTTTCATTTTATCCTTGTTATATTTAGAAGATAGTGTGCAGTTTATGAATGATCTGTGGTATTTGTTGTTGTTGTTGTTGTTCCCTAAGCTGCCTGGCCGAACAGCCCCGAGTCCCTGAGGAAGGCCATGGCCACGATCGGGCTTTCCCACAGAGCTCTCATTGAGTGTAGATTGTGTTGTTGGCGTAAGTGGTTGGTCTGTGGTAGTAGAAAGGGTTAAGTGAGATAGTTCGAAACCTCTTACTTGCTTGCATGAGACCCGTTTTAAGCTGAATAAAATCGTCTTAATATAGCTAGAATATAATTTAAAAGACGTCGCCGGTACAGCAGGGGATAATGTAATATATCAAATCAATAACAGGGAAGAGTAGTCATAAAACACCTAGACCTATTTGAGCTTAAGTTTCTTCCCAGGCATAAGTTTAATATATTATGCAAAATATTTGAACAATGGTCATATAATCTTTCTTCAGGTAATTTACGGAAATAAACCTCAAGTCATACATATAGAGGTATTACATAACCTTTAATCCCCATTGTCATGCACGCAACTTCTCTCCCTCTTCGCGATACTAAGTATGGAGGTCACGTTTGTAAGATTGACTTAATTAAGTTTGTAGTTTCTTTTGCATTAGTTCGTTCAAGTGATCAATTAAAATTGTAACAAACAATTATCTTAAGTCAATCACACTATCTTTGCCTCCCTATATAAAACCACTGGGATGACATTAACTTAAGGGGCTAGTGGCCGGTTGTTTGCTTTATTAAGTCATGTATTCATTTAGTTTTTAGTATTCTCGCTAGACCTCCATCAAAGTTTGAAAAACACCCCCTAGACTCCCCTGCAAGATAAATGTGTACATTTTTTCGGTAGAAAAATGTCCTGGCCGAAGGCCGATTACTCTTAAAATTACAGGCTCGCTTTCGCTCGCCAGGAAAATATCGACACCTTAATGGCACGAAAGTTCTGAAAATTTACAACGAAATGGGGCGAAAAACATTAAAATCGCCAAACTAATGAGCCAAACGTCATAAAATCAGAAAACTAATGGGGCTAAGCATGAGGAAGAAGGGGGACCAGAAAAACGGTCCATGTCCCCTTAAGGGTAGTACCTCCCACCACCCACATCTCGACAGATCTAACCCTGTGCAGTCGGGAAGATTTCCAGCTGGCCCAAGGATTCATTGATTTATGATATTTATGCTATTTACACATATAAAACACCTCCTGTTGTTCCTGTTCGGGCTCTGTCTCGAGTCGGCAACCCCCAATTAATAGACAAAAGGGGTATGTGCCAGAGTATATAAATTAATTCATAAGTATGTATAGTTGAATTATGGAAGGGACTGGAGTTCTCGAAAATGGGCTCCAGATCTAACGCTCTTCTTGACTTACAGTGTGCTTGCCTAATAATCCTGCAGTGTTGATAGCCTGTGAAGTCCTATATTAACAAACTAACTTGAATTTTGCCATCACGTAAAAAGTATAACCTAATTGAACACTCCCACCCTCCCTCCCTTTAGAACCCAACTAATCACCCACCTCCCTTCCTCCCTCTAGAACCCAATTGAACGCCCCATGCTCCCTCCATCTAGAACCCAACTGAACACCCCCTCCCTCCCTCCTTTTAGCACCTGATAAAACTTCC
>JBAKBP010022291.1:0-39076 GCA_037953745.1 Lithodes maja
CCAATGAAATTAATTAAAGTATATACTGTATGATCCACCGGGATTCGAACCCGGGTTATCACACACATATTTTTGCCACCTTAACCATTACACCACCAGGACGGTTAAAGGTTTATGCACACGCCTACGACTTATTATCCATTCTCGAATACTGGATATTAGTCTAATCATGTTCATACTCCCAACCGCACTATGGTAGCCTACTGTTTAAGTGAGAGGAAAGAATATTCATGGGGCACAGATCATATAGACCGGCCTCTCGAAGAAATATCCCTAAACCTACTAATAATATTATTTTTATTAATCTCACCACCACACCCCCAATGAAATTAATTAAAGTATATATGATCCACCGGGATTCGAACCCGGGTTATCACACACATATTTTTGCCACCTTAACCATTACACCACCAGGACGGTTAAAGGTTTATGCACACGCCTACGACTTATTATCCATTCTCGAATACTGGATATTAGTCTAATCATGTTCATACTCCCAACCGCACTATGGTAGCCTACTGTTTAAGTGAGAGGAAAGAATATTCATGGGGCACAGATCATATAGACCGGCCTCTCGAAGAAATATCCCTAAACCTACTAATAATATTATTTTTATTAATCTCACCACCACACCCCCAATGAAATTAATTAAAGTATATATGATCCACCGGGATTCGAACCCGGGTTATCACACACATATTTTTGCCACCTTAACCATTACACCACCAGGACGGTTAAAGGTTTATGCACACGCCTACGACTTATTATCCATTCTCGAATACTGGATATTAGTTTTTTATGATTTTTATATTTTAATATGTTTTTCCCGGCTGCACTATAAGGGCAGCCTATTTTCTTCTATACCAAACGCTCAACTCCTACTTTACGACCCAATACGCTGGGCTACAACCGCGAGCCAACAAGCACCAAGCGCAAAATACTATTCAAACTAAAGCAGGAGGCTACCCGTGTGTCAATCTACCCAGGATCATATACCCTTGAACGACCATCTGCAACCACGTTGTCACAACCGGCAATATGGCGTATGTCCAGGTTATATACCAATAACCTTAGTGACCACCTGGTCAGCCTCATATTCCGATTGTGAAACTGGTCCAAGATCTTGAGAGGGTGATGATCTGGGTAAACTACAACGACCGGACCATAGGCTGGAACATAGACCTCGAAATGCCCCAGCGCATCATCGTCCTTTTCAATTTCATTCATCAGGTTCTGAAACGTTGCTAGTGCATTCTCAAGTCCGTCAGGCATAACATTGCACTGGTAGGTACTCCCGTCCACAACAAAACCACATACCTCTTTAGCACGCTCGGACAAAGTTACAAGCAACGACCACTCACGACATTCCTTATCCCTCAGACCCTTCGTCCACACGTAATCCAGCTCTGCTTGCACCATAGGCTGTCGAGCAGGATTTATACGGTAGGGAATTAAACTGAGCCTTGCACTATCTCCAGCCTGCATGTCGGATTCTACCCCGTACATCAGGCCTGGAGAAGCAACAAACATGCGAAAGTACTGCCATAGCCTAGTAAATAACTGCCTTGCACTGTCTCCACGAACAACATGCCTAGTGCCCTCCCACAACCCAGCCGAGACCGCAGCTTCTAACCTGTAGTCTCCCTCCTTCTCCACCTTCGTCCCTAGAACAGCCAGGTCATGAGAGGGACAATCAGTACCACCTGTGCAGTCACTCCCACAGTTCATTATTGCTAAGGCTTCCCCGCCGATACCGTACATGCGCACCCCCGCATTCCTTGTGACGACATCTGCCTGCGCAGCATCACCGCTTTCAGCGACATGGCCAGATACAGTCGGTCTATGGTAGGGCTGTTGCATTAGACTAGAGCAGCATTGGGAGGCTATGCGACGACCGGGCACTGCGATACCACAGCCGACCTTACCAATCTGCTCAATGTCCTCCTTTTGACCACCACCCTTGGCAGCCATGGGTCGACCCTGACCTGGCAACCATGCCAAAGCCTCGTCGCCCACCTTAAACCACCGAAACAACGAGGCTAACGGTCTTTCAACAGTCACGTGACCTGCCCGTGGAACATCTTGCACCGCCCGAGTTGTGAGACTCAGGGGCTCGGCACAACCAGTGGGGTATGAACCGAGCTGGTGCTGGAGTGCTGCACACTGCTGCTCAGGCAGGTGCTCTAGCGCTTCCACAGCCACCAGACTCGTGTCCCCCGCCCACGGCTCCGCCGAGACATAACAATCCCTACTCTCCTCCACCTGTGCCCTACTGCCCCCCTCTCCTTCTCCACCTTGGCCGCGGCAGACCAACGCAGGGACAGTAGGCTGCTCAGGTGGTTGCCTCACAAACTCCTCCAACAGGTTCACATGACATGCTTCCCCGTCCTCGTGTTTGATCTCGACAGCCCCATTACCACACTTCTGAACCTCCGGATCCTCCAACTGCAGTTTACAAAGATCTGAAGGAACCAACCTGTCTAGATGCTTCCGAAGCAACCCAAGTCCTCCCCCAATATCAAACTGAGCAACCCTTTTTTCTCTCCGTGTGTAACGTTGCTGCCTCGGAGTCTCTTCCTGCCCTACCTCCTCACTAGCTGTGACAGGTCCTGGGGCCTCTCCAGACTCTAACATAGGGGCCAATACTGAATCACCCAGGAGAGCCGCCGAGTCAAAACTCTTAAAACCAACTCCAGCTTTAGCCTCCTCCTGTTGATCGTTCCTCTGCTGGTCTGAAGACGGAGGACTAGGCTGTGACACTTTATCTGCCCGAGCTCGGGTGACAACACACGCCATGGGTTGTGTTTGGCACCGCTCGACCCACTCTTGCTCTTCCCTACTCACGTCGGCCGGCCTCTCGGCAACGACTAAGGGTAGAACCTCAGAAGCGGGCATTGCAAAGTCGTTGCCGAGAAGAAGGTCGACGCCCTCCACTGGCAGTTTCTCCACAATCCCGACATCCAATTCACGTGCCACACCATCCACCTCCAACTCCAACCGCACCAGCGGGTATGACCGAGTTGCATTAATACCCTGCACCATTACCACCCGAGCCGCATTTATAGGGTAGCCAGTCAAGTTATTCATCAGAGTCTGGGAAGCACCTGTATCACGCAAGACCTCTACTCCATGCTTGCGCCCCGCCCACATCACGCAACCCCGTCCTCTATGGTCGCAAAAAACATCCTGAGCAGGGTTCGAGCCTCCCAGGTGCTTCTGCATTGGCTGTGCCTCAGCCTCTGACGAACTGCCCCGGGCAAACTCAGAAGACTTCGGAGACACACCAATGTTGCAAGCCAAAGACACAGCTGCTGTAGGTGGTTTGCTAGGACAGACTCTTGCAAAGTGCCCCTTTTCATGACAATGATAACACTCCAACTCCCCTCTGGGCTTCCCTTGGTACTGGGAAGGGCCCGGCCCCTTCTTAAATGGGACGGTGCTAGTCTTGTGGTCAGTCTTGGTATCATAGCTCTTGTACTTATTTGCATAATGTATATCACTAACTCGGGGGGGTGGGGCGCCACGCCCCTTGTTACCTGCCTCACTACGCTGGGCAGACCCGCACCCACGAATTAGTGATAGCCGGAGGTCAGCCATCTCAGCTGCCTCCTGTAGAGTTTTTGGGTTCTTTTCTTTAATGGTTAAAGTCATTTCTGCACCTGTACACTTATAAAACTGCTCGAGCAGAAACAGCTCAGTCAACTGTTCGGCCGTCTCAGCTTTCTCAGAACGTGTCCAGTTTGTAAGTGCATCTTTTAAGTCCCGGGCATGTTCAAGAAAGGTCGCCTCCCTAGTCTTCGTAACACCCCGAAACTTCAATCGATATGTTTCTGGTTGCAACTCGTATGCCCGTAGGACAGCTCTCTTCAATACTGGGTAGTCAATGCAAGACTCTAAAGGCAGTGCATCATAAGCCTTCAGACCCTTACCCGTAAGTCTTGAGGAGACTAGAGCTGCCCACTTCTCTTCAGGCCAATTATGCTCCCTACACTTCTTCTCAAAACGATTAAAAAATTCTGTGACTTCAGTTTCACTAAATGCCGGCACCAATTTGAAGTGGGACAAGGACTGTTCTCTTACTTGGCCCTCACGGCCCATCCGAGTCCCTGTCGACTCTGCACGAGTCTTATCTAAATCTATTTGAGCACAATATTTCTCTGAGTCGTACCTAAGCTCAGCCTCGTGCCTCCTAGTCTCATTCTCCTGCCTCCTAGACTCAGCCTCAATCTCCTTCTCCTGCTTCCTAGTCTCATTCTCATGCCTCCTGGTCTCAGCCTCAATCTCCTTCTCCTGCTTCCTAGACTCAATTTTAGCAAGCTCAAGTCTAAATATCATATCTGGAGACAGGCAGGAAGAGGGAGCTGCCACTACTGAAGGAGGGGGGGCAAAAACTGGGGAACCACCATGTGCACCGCCCGAGGGCACTCCAATCTGCCAATTCTCATCCCTCTGTGGGAGAGTGCTAACCTCCGGCAACTGAGTGGACGGCACTGTGGGAGTCGAGTGAGAGGGGATCTGGGGAGGAACCCCCCCAAACGCCCTCTCCTCCGAAACCCCATGTCGCCCACGCAACACCCAGGAAATCAGCTCCCTCTTGGACATCCCTATTACATTGGATAGGCCCAAAACCTTGGCTATCAGGTGCAAGCCATAAATATCCACCCCAGTTAGCCTCTCCTCCGTCACGTGGTACCGCTTACTCACAAAAACTCTAGCATCCTCCTCACTGATTACTAACGGCACCTCTTCAAATGGCATCTCTCGCTCCTCGTCAGTGCTAGGGCACGACATACTGAAGTCCACAAAAAAATTCTCGAGACAAAAGTGTTAAACTTCCTTATGCAAGCACTAATTACTAAATTAACTGGAGTCTCTTAAATGCTCTACTAATTGCCCTACAAAAAAAATATTCTTCAATATGCACGCTAAAGTACAAACAAACAAATGTTGTACAACTCTGCAAAAATTTATACTGTTCACAAAATCCTAAGCAAGGTCGCCATTTGTTACGACCGGGCACTCGGGTACACTAGGGCTCTCACACAGGACTCGAGTATGGCTCGCTGCCACAACGGAAACACACGATCCCAACCCCAGAGTACTGCCAGCCGAACAAAAAACACCAATACCCTCCAGAGTTCTATCTGCTATAACGGGGTATACAAGAACTCGGTACTAGCGTTTCACAACAGACTAATAAAAAGACGGGAGTTATCTAGTCTGGTCAACAATCAAACAAAGAAGTAAATACAACAACACCAAAGAATAGTGTTGGCCGAAGCCGAAGTAATCCACCCTTGACTAAGAACTTAAGAAGTCCTCCACCCTCTACTTCGGATCGGCACTATTACGTTACGTTAAACAATAGTCCTCGAGCATCGAGCAAGGAATCTTCTAATAAAGTTAGATGCTTCTCGGATACTCGTAAGAAGTAAGTATCGGATTTTGAACAGCAATTCAATAAGCAACACACTGGCAATTAAGTAATATTAAAGGCTTTAAATTGACATAAGAAGAATTATAAGAATAGACAGTAGTAAATGGCAAACATATAAAAGAAGTACTCCGACAATGCACTGGCCATAGCCTACTAGGATTGTGCTCGGGGGCCACTAATCTATAAAGTAGCTTATGCGTGCCACACATGAAATCAATAGTGCATAAACAATAACATACATAAGGAAAGCTTCAATACTATGCTGTATCTGCTGACCGAGCAAAGTCTAGCTGGGATGTAGTAGGCTAGGAAACACTGGCTGAGCAAGCGGCTCGTAGCCTAGCGAGGTCCTTAAGACTGTGCGGCCAAATTACGTTAATTGACGGGATGCTCTCTTGAGAGATCCAGATCACTAGTATCTGGTTCTCTCCTGGCGATCCTCTCAAAGTCAAGCAAACGAGTTAGCACAGTGCTGGGTGGCGGAGGCAAAAGCCCTCACTCGCAACACAGTGCTAAACTCACAAGGTACACAGTCAGAAAGACCACCTAGGCTTTCCAAGTCTCCGTTGCGATTGTACAGGTTCAACAAAACCTAATACACATCGGGAATCACAACTCTAGTAGCCTTATCCCAGTCTAGCATCACCTAGATCAGCAGAAAACAGGAACATGAATAATCATACACAGGGAAATGCATATACGAGTGCAACAAACATTAATCAATCCTATTCTAGTTATCCCTTCCAAAATAGGCTATCTAATAGGCATATATCTCGTGAGAACTCAAGCGATAATACTTTGGCTGACTAAATCTGCACCAAAGGGGTCATTGAGGTTAAAAAGGGTTTCGGGAAAAGAAGAAGGTAGGCGGTACAGAGAGTAGGGAAAGTTCACATCAGTCGGAAGAATATATATAGTTGCAAGGGATATGAGAAGTCGCTCTGCCTTATGAGTTCTGAGGAAAATGCGGCTAGACTTCCCTTTTTATACTCGGCCCTCTAGTGAGCATATCGCCAACTACTAAGGACCGCCCACTAGCAATCATTACGTAATATTCTCTCTCAATCTGGGATCGACAAAGGATTTCCCACGCGCTGAAGAGGGAGGAGGGAGGAGGGAATTAGGCCTACCTGCCCGCGTGGCGCACTCACTGGTCCTCGCCACGCAATTTCTCTCTCTCTCCTCTCATCATTACATATAAGTCCCACACACAACACTTATAACTAATGATATAAAATAGAACTCGTTGACTCAGATGAAAACAAAATACATATTTATAATACTTATAGTACAACGGCTCACATAAACTAAGTTAGGAAACTCTACACAGACTACAGCCAAAGTTCCTGCCCTGACGATCCTAGCGAGAGTGGGGCATGACTGGGCGTTCTGTACAGCATGCTCATACTCGACATGCGTCACATGTGTCATCAGCGAACAGCAACTGATTCGACTCCCAATCTCTACCATTCTTTCCTACTAAACCCAATCCTCTTCCCATAGTTCTCCTTTTCACCTCCCTCACCACACCATCCATAAACATATTAAACAGCCATGGTGACATTACACAACCCTGTCGCAAACCTACCTTTACCTCAAACCATTCACTCAACTCACCATTTCCTACTCTCACACATGCTCTGCTCCCTTCATAAAAACTCTTAACTGCTTCTAACAAATTTCCTCCAATTTCATAAATCCTTAACACCTTCCACATTACTTCACGGTCCACACGATCATACGCTTTTTCCAAGTCCATAAAAGCCTAAAATATCTCCTTATGCTTCTCTAAATACTTCTCGCATAACTGTCTTACTGCAAACATCTGATCCACGCACCCTCTTCCCCTCCTAAAACCGCACTGTTCTTCTCCTATTGCAACTTCCGTACACTTTATTATCCTCTATCAACACCCTGCCATACAGCTTTCCAACCACTGACAATAAACTAATACCTCTATAACTTGAACACTCCTGCCGATCTCCCTTCCCCTTGTACAACAGCACAATACATGCACTCTTCCAGTCTATTGGTACCATTGACACAGCAAAGCACACATTGAAAAGTCTCACTAACCAATCTATTATCACATCTCTACCCTTCGTTATACACTCCACAGCAATACCATCCAAACCTGCTTTTCCCGCTCTCATTTGTTTCACTGCTTCTTTCACCTCATTTTCCTCAATCCTTTCATTCATTCCCTGCCACCTGGGTGGCCTGGGTAACCTATCTCCATCCACCTCTGCTTCAATCACTGCTTCTCTTCCATCTCTTGTATTTAACAAAGATTCACTGGTGATGGGCTGGTCTATCAGAGTGAGAACTGAGCGATCTCTGCCATACCCATAGCTTATTCCGACTGTTCCTTTTACTTATGTATTTCCTAGATCTCAAGTGACGGCGTCTTTTCCGTGGATTGACCTCCCAATCTACCAAGATTGGAAGCCAAAGCGTCACATTTTTCCTTTGCCCCTCAACTTTCTCTTCATAATTGCTGAGGGGTACAGGGCCCTGGGTGGGGCTTTGGTTTCCCGGGCGTTTCCGCACTCTCCTCAGCTCCCCGCCATGGAGTGGCTTCGGTCACCCAGGCTTTATTGTGGTAGGCAGGGAGGGTTCTGTGGGGGCGCTCGGTTATGGCCTTGCTCGGGGCCTTGGGGCTGTTCGGCCAGGCAGCTTGGGGAACAACAACAACAACAACAACAAAGATTCAAAATACTCGGCATATCTTTTCCTCACTTCAACTGGTTCCACTAGTAATTCTCCATTTGCATCTTTCACTGACTCTTCCCTCTTTTGTCCTCCTTTCCTTACTTTATTTACCTCCTTCCAAAACATCTTCTTTCGTTCTTCAAAATTCTCACTCAGCCTTTGACCCCACCTTTCGTTTGCATCTTTTTTCGCTTCTCTAATTTTCCGTTTTGCCTCTCTCCTTTTCTCCTTGTACCTCTCCCATACCTCAATACTACCATCCTGTAAAACCCTCTCAAAACACGGTCTCTTCTCCTCAACTGCCTTTCTCACCGTATCATTCCACCACTCGCTTCCCTTCCTGATACCTCTGCCTCCTACTTTCCTTTTGCCGCATACTACCTCTGCACTTGCTTTCACTCCTTCCTTAAACTGTTGCCATTCAACCTCTACTTCTCTCTCTTCCATCTCTCTCACTTCCATCCACTTGTTATTTAGTCTTTCCTTGTACTCCCTCTCTTTTTCACTCTTCTCTAACTCACTAACTTTTATTACCTCTCTTACTTCACGCTTGTCTCTTATTCTCCTGTAACTCCTAACTCTTAGCTTTCCCTCCACCAGGTAATGATCTGACATACCCTCCGCCTCACCTCTCATCACATTCACATCCAGCAGTCTACACAATCTTTCCCTTGTCACCAGCACATAATCCATCAATGCCCTCTCTACAATCTCTCCCCTCACAAGTCTATGCCAGGTGTACTTGTGTATACGCCTTTTTTTGAAGAACGTATTACCTACACTCAATCTGCATTCTTCACGTACATTTTTCAGTCTTTCTCCACTCTCGTTTACACCATCCACACCAAAACTACCGATGACTCCCTCAACAGGCTCATTTCCTACCCTAGCATTTAGGTCCCCTAAAACTATAACATTTTCATTTTCATCAAACCCTCGTAGACAATCTCTCAAATCCTCCCAGAAACCCTCTACCTTGTCTTAACTCTCTTTCACTTCCTGGTCCATACGCACTTACAAAAACCCACCTTTCACCCTTAAACCGCATTCGCACCCACATTAGCCTTGATGACACCTCTTTCCACTCTTTTTATAAACTCTCTCAACTCCTCCTTCACAATAATAGCCACTCCTTCTTTCCCCCTGACTCCCTCGTCTACTCCAGACTTTCTACCCATCACGTTTCCAAAATCCACTTCTCCCTCTCCTTTCATATTTGTTTCATTCAGTGCAAGGACATCATACATCCTTCTTTCAAATAACCTTCCAATATCCTCTCGCTTCTCATTCGTACTACATCCACGCACATTCAAAGCTCCTATTCTTAGGGTCCGGGACCACGAACGCGTTCCCTCGCCCCTATCTCTGTCTCGTTTTTTTGGTAGATTTATTTATAATTACCTCTTATAATTACCTTTCCAAAATTAGTTTTCTGTCCACAGCTAACTCAAAGACAACTGCAGAGGTTGAAGTAACTAAAGTAAAGGTTTCTAAATACCCCTGATGGTTACAAAGGTTTTAAAGTATCCCTAATAGGCTCAAAATCGCGTCATATATCGGAGAGGGTTAATGAAATCAACGAATACATGTTGCACTCCAAGGACTTGAACCTAGGATAGTCACACCAAAATTCCGCGCATTTATGCATTACACTATCAAGACAAGTGGAAGGATAAATATAATGTCAGCCTTGTCAGGAATGTTACTTAGTATAACATACATGATCTTACAGGATGAAGGGGAAGGGTTAGGATAGAATTGGGGAGGCTAGTTCTGCAGAGGTATTCTGTACCTATCTGTGTGTGTTCTTTCATTTCATACATTTTATTTTAGTAAGCGTTGTTTCCACATAGCGGTTTTGATAAGTTGTTTTGACTTTATATTGTCTTTGTCCCAGTTTTGGTTTGCTTTGTTTGCAAGTTTTACATTTTAATTGATAGCGTAATGCATAAATGCGCGGGATTTCTGCGTGAGTATCCTAGGTTCGAGTCCTTGGAGTGCTACATGTATTTGTTGATTTCATTAACCCTTTCACGCACATATGATGCAGAGGTTGCCAGATTAGCAATAAGAAATAGAGTTCTCTCACTCTTATAATTACCTCTCCAAAATTAGTTTTCTGCCCACAGCTAACTCAAAGACAACTGCAGAGGTTGAAGTAACTAAACTAAAAGTTTCTAAATACCCCTGATGGTAACAAAGGCTTTAAAGTATCCCCAATAGGCTCAAAATCGCATCATATGTCGGAGAGGGTTAATTGAGTTTAGAAGTAAAGTTAGTTGGTGAAAAAATATGAAATAACTTAAAGGTTTATAGGAAGTACTTTTGGATAGAACATAGAAAGTTACAGCTATTATACTATACGTGATCGTGTAGCTAACCTAATAATTATAATAATTATCTGCCAACTAACACTTGCCTTGTTTGCAGACGGGGGTAGAGCTTGAGCTGGTGGACTCTATGCCGCTACTGGAGTGGCTGGCCAACAACTATAAGAGCTTTGGAGCCACGCTGGAGATTATCACCGACCGCTCTCAGGAAGGTTCACAGTACGTCAGGGGCTTCGGTGGCATCGGAGGTAAGTAAAGGGGCTGAGGAGTGAGATCTGTAGGGTTTATTTCGGTTATTTTGCTTGGGAACCAGATTAACTTGCTCATGTAGTAATGTACACCCTATGTGGTGGATTGTGTTCTTTCATTTCATAAATTTTATTTTAATAAGCGTTGTTTCCACATAGCGATTTTGATATTTTGTTTGGACATTATATTGTCTTTGTCCCAGTTTTGGTTTAACTTTCTTTGCAAGTTTTACATTTTAATTTGGCATATTGTATAATTACCATACTATATAAGGATGGTTACAGATTCTTACAGATTACAGAATCAGGATAAATAATATTCAAGCTTTGTGGATTTAGGAGACTGCTAAAGTGCGCGAGAAAAACATCAGAGGTACGGGTACATGGGGCAAATAAGATGGAGTGAAAATTCTAGGTGAGGTTCGTACATGTTCTGTGGCTTATTGAAAGAGCATATGATTTGAGTTATTTTATTTCTTGACTAAGTATGGCTTCATGAATAACATCAATTTTCAAACTCCGGGTGACGTGAATTTACATTAATAAAGTTCTGTGCCACAATCCCGGGTCACGCAGACACGCAGTTCAAGCCATGCAATCAAACTATGCGGGCCATATGGGCCGATGCAGGCCATGTGGGCCCCAGCGGCCTAGTGATAGACTATGATTCATCCTCAGCCTTTCCTACACCCTTCCCTCCCAAGCCTCTCCCTACATCCCCCTAACTTCATACCAAACCACAAGCCCACCATTAGTTATAATGAAATGAGTATTATTGTATATGTAAAACTATGGCAACTATAACATTGTTTGTGTCACAGTGTAAAATATTGGGGTTCCATGATGATAGCATAGTAGCAGTATAAAAGCTTTCCTAACACCGACTATAGGTTAGTCTTAAGCCGGTATCAGCTTTTTCACTCAACAATTTTATCCTCAACACTGGTCTGACAGCTTATGAGGTCAACATTGATAATAATTCTGTCAACCTAAATTCATCTACCATCAGTCTACTCTCCGATAGCAGTGCAAAATACTCCAGAAATGTTAATCATGGAATGTTAACTATAAAAGCTCTCGTGTGATACCGGCTTTACTCAACAAGACCCCGCTTATCTCTATCAGGGATCCTCCGCTACAAGGTGGACCTCCAGGGTATGGATGAAATGGATGAAGCCTACCTCGACATTGACCTTGATGATTACATGTAACTTATTCCATGAACTACGGGCTGGGTTAGTCAGGCATTACCAGTGTGATGTGTTTTATTAATTTAAAGTACGCAGTAAGTTACTCATGCATTAATAATGGATTGATAACCAGTGTGGTGTGTTTTATACTAATCTTTTATAAGCGTAGGTTGGGTTAGTTGTGCATAATGAATGGATTTAGAATATTACAAGTGTTCAGTGTGATATTACTTAGTGTTTCAAGTTATTTGTGGACTTCCGATTTGGTTATAGCCAGTGAAAGTGTTTATTTTTTCCTGGTCCAGTTGATTTACATTATATCTAGTGTGCCATGTCTTACTAATTCTTGGATTCCTGGCATTCTGAGCTGGGATTGTGCTGAATAACGAGTGGTTTTCTAACCAGTGTGCAATATTTTATTAACTTTACGAATAAAGATTTATGAAACGGGTGCAGTGCTATATTACTATAATTGCAAACTGGCTTAGTCATTCGTAATGAGTGGATTTATATAAGCATGATTTTGCATAATATATCGGTAAATATTAACCCTCGGAGGACGGATGGCCTCCCAGGCTCTAAATCGAGTTTGAACTGTGGAAGGCGGACAGGCTCCCTTGCTTGAACTAGTGCTTTTAAAGTGCGCACGCCAATTTTTGTTTTACATACGCATGCACAGTGCCACCACGCATGAGCTACACCGTACAGTCAGTCTTCACCTATCCGTCATGGAAACACACGCATTTAAGATTTCCTCTGTCTCCGAATTCGTGCCCCCGAATACGCTGCACACACAAAACGACGAAGACGACACGGAAGGGATATTCTTAGTCCAGGAGGCATTGCACGTGATGGTGTGTAATAGAGGTGCTCGTAGGGTGAATCTAGATGTGAGGCTGGATTGGGAAATGCTGGAGCATGTATAGGAACCATTGGTCCACTCCTCCAGAAGCTGATTGCACCACCAAAGTGGTGGGCGGTGGGTTCGCCGCATCCCTATGCCAGAGAGAGAAAGGCCGACTTGTGCCAGTGGGCTATGAGAATAAGACATCAGGGAACCATGGGGCACACCACTCTAAGGAAAAAAGTTAGAAATAAGAATGATGAAAAAGGTCAAGTCAGAAATGGCTATGGGTAGTAGAGGACACCAACCCTCACTCGATAGATGCAGGAGAAATACCCAGAGACCCAGGTCCATTTGGGGTCCCCAGCAAAAGATTCCCAGGTCACATATCTCCCGGAAGGGCTCCGATTTCCGCAGGCAGACCCGCAGCGAAGCTGTACCACGACAAGCCCGCATACCCTTCACTACCACCGGCTCCCCGGGCCAGGCGCCTGACAGACTATTACAGTAACACCCTGATTTTCCGGCACTCAGGGGGATTTGAAACCTCCGGTAAATTGAAAAGTCCGGTTAGTTGAACATTACTCCTATAAATGCCCATAAACCCCCAGAAAATACCCCCTAATGGCTATCTGTATTATCATACCATTTTAATAGTAATGTTCTCAACTCGCCAATTTATAAGTACAGTAGAAGTTGGAAAAGGCGTCCAGCTGTTGTTGTTGTCGGCGGCGTAATGCGTAGGCTAGGCCTTATCGCTAGGGAGAGTTCCGCGGCACATTCAAAGTTTTGACAGTAGCAAAACGAAACACTAATATCAAACTGTTTTTTATCTTTTTAGTTTGTCTTAGGTTTCTCACTTAATATCTAAATTTTATTTATGAGGTGGATGCTTTGGGAGAGGCAGCAAGGGGTGGATGTTTGCCACTCATCCACAGTTGTAGAGGTGGATGTTGTTACATCATCAGGTGGATGATTCGTTTGGATAGTTGTGTTTTTTGTTCCAAGCTCAGAACCGCTCTTTTGCATTTCTTCTTGTCACTATTGGCTTTCACTTTGTCCGACTTTGCCTTAATCTTCGGCATGATAGCGATGAATCGAGTATAATATGTTCGATTAAAATGTAAAACTTGCAAACTAAACTAACCAAAATTGGGACAAGGACAATATAAAGTCAAATTAAATTATCAAAATCGCTATGTGGAAACAACGCTTACTAAAATGAAAATTATTAAATAAAAGAACACAATCCACCACATAGGGTGTACATTACTACATGAGCAAGTTCATCTGTTTCCCAAGCAAACTAATCGCACATATAACAACGCACTATCGTCACGTTAAAGGAAGTAGTCAAGTTTGGGAAGTCCGGGACGTTCTGGCAAATTTTACTAAACTCTGCATGAATAAAGAAACTACATGTTAAATGTCAAAATATTATTTAAAATCAAATTTGCAACATGACAAGACATTAACAATAGTACAAAATACAAATATTGATAAGATATCTATACTATTACAAAATAATATATAAAGTACAGTACAGCACTCTAACGATAGTGCTATCGGGTAGGTACCTGTAAGCATAGCATGCCTCAAGTGACCCATATCAATAACTACCCTACAAATAACCTACATTTATAGCCCAAATAAACTAAGGAAATCGCAAAAGTAAGCAATTGATATTATCGACAATGAATACATATAATATGATATGAGAATGTTTGTACAGTATATACGGATTGATCGGGCGAGACAGAAGAACCTCAGTAGGCCTATTCCCGCAATTTTGTTGTTGTTGCTTTTGTTCTACTGACGTCGCCGTGGACTATTTTTTTATATATTTCTTATTGGTGCTTTTTATATAGTTTTTTCCTAATATTATATGTATTTATTATTTGTTATGATGCTGGTAATATTTTTTGTTTGTTTTTGTTTTTGTTTTTTCTTCCTTTTTTTATTATTTTAATAATTTCCTAAAACCTCCGGTTGTTTGAAGCTACCGGATGCTTGAATGCCGGAAAATCGGGGTGTTACTGTATCTAGTCCAAATGGCGCATGACACCCTCTCCCAAACGCCCGCGTTTACACTCGTCTATTCACTAGCATTCTACATTCATTCCTATTTATTACCACTTCTCTTGCCTGATCTATAGTATATACAGTAGTTAATTCATTTTGTTTATTACCTGTAGACTTCTATTTCTTTAGTTAATCTATATATTCTATCCATAGGGATTCTTCGTTACAAAGTGGACCTACAACAACTTGCGGATCTGGAAGAAGAATTCAACGACATCGACCTGGATGACTACATGTAAATACTTAACACCGGTGAGGGGGGTGGCGCATGGCCAACAGTGCTCCACCAATAACCCCTCGAATCGCCAGGCCTCGTGCACAGCGACTCTCGGCCCTCCTTAACCCTTTCACTGTGCCATGAGCTCTTTTAACTTTATTTTGGCTGACATTAGACGATTTTACTCAACTTCAGAAAGCGCTCTTGGAATCGGATACATAAAGTCCCTCCGACTCCCACAAGGCTGAATGTTACAGCTAACTTTAAGTGATACTACTTGACTTCAGAAAACCCTCGATAAATAATTATGTAAAGACTATCAGAATTAACCTTCCGACTCCCACAATGCCTTTCTAAACTGTATAAAATCTTCTACCGACAGCCAGAATAATGGAAAAAGTAGTGTCACGGTACACCGAAGGGGTTAACATGAAGTGCCGCTACACCACAGGCCTATTGTGGTTCTCCATTGTTGCCTGACAATCAGGCTTTTTCTGTTCTGTATTGTAAGGCATTTTGAATATTACCAGCATCTAATCCTGGATAACACTTTTACAAGGTGGCACATTACGAGGGTGCTTGGGAGAATGCCTAGGGAGGGTGGGGTTAGGGGGAGAGGGAAGAGTATAATAGGATGTCAAGTGATATTTGGCTCTACAATAGTTTAAAAGTTGAAAGGGCAAGATATTACGGTAGGGTCCACTAGCCAATTTGTACACGGTGCTCCAATTGGTACACATAATCAATGCAAATACTACCTACAAAATATGAGTAGTGTTCGATTAATAAATTATGTAGCAGAATGTATGGTAGCTAAGGTACATTTTAGCATTACATTTATTACTCAAACTACTACCTGCATTTCTTAATTGATATTGGGTATTAATTGAACCATCAGGTATGAATTGGCTAGTGTACCCTAAGTTGATATTTGGCTCAGCACTAGTTTAAGAGTTGACCTTGAAGATTTTTATAGCCTTTTGTTTGTTTATTTGATTGGATTTGGAAATTGAGTAACAACCCAATTGACAATATCATAACCTTTAAAGACAGCTATGGTTATCTGTTATGTTATAGTTACCGTTTAACCCTTGCTACCCGGGCTGTCTTACCCATGATGGTCGCCCCTACCCGGGCGAAATGGCTGAAAAACGTCTAGGCCTTGGCTACCGTATTTATGTTTATTTTCACTGCTAGAACTTTCCCACTTATCTATAATCGTAGTGCGGTTTTCAATCTGTATTTTGGCATTGAGTAGAGCTCTGTAAGTCAACTGGTTCAGTTGTGATGACGATTTCAGTGGAGCCAATATTGCAGAGATGTTGCCAATATGGGGGCTTTTCAGACACTAATTTCGTCATGACGTCAGAACAATAACATTGAGTCTTCTTGTTTTCGGAGGTGCGGTGACGAATGCTTGGGTTTGTTGACATACGTCGTACGCACGGCGTTCAGACCAAGCTTAATTAGGCTATTAAGCTCATGCCTTAGATAAGGCATACCGGGTAGCGGCCCTTCTTTCGTGCTGTCCTTACCTAAGGCAGACCGGGTAGGAAGGGTTAAGCAACGTATTATTTCGAGATAGTTATATTCTATTGCAGTTTGAAGTGAAGCATACTGGTAGCATATCACAGGCATGGGATTGTGTTTCTTGTACAGCCACTCAAAAAATTGTGGACATCATACTGTATAAGGTAAGATGGGGTAATTACGGCCTGACGGCAATTAAAGAGACTGTCGCGCCGATATGAACGGTGGTTAAACAGCGCGTAATAATCAAATCACTTGATCCAGAGGAAGATTAGAGCTTGATTTAGCAATTTAGAGGATATCTGTATCTATCTATCTACAGTATTATACTCAGGCACATACCCCATTTATTTATTTATTTTTTTAGCTGGGGGTGGCCGGCTCGAGACAGAAGTGTGACAGAAGTGGATATCTGTAACCCTTTCTATTTCGGAGAATTATTGAGTGGAAATTATCGCAGTGAAATTATCCCGTCGGACGGTGTATTTTCTCTGAGGTATGTACATTTTTAAGAATCGTTGGCCTGGCCCAAATGATTTTTTTGACAATAGGGGTCTTTACCAGAAGACCTGAGTGTATAGATAAAGCAAAATACAAACCAACTAATATTCCATATGTGACAGATTTTATTAATAAAATGCCATTCGTGGAGAAATTACCCCGTTTTACCCTAATTATTTATGCAAGTACGTTAATTGAAACTGATTTATGACTGTAATTTCGCACATATTACAGTAATTAGAAAGCCATATTTATTTAATGTAGAGCAAATTGCATGCACATAACAATCTCCATGGTTGTGTTTGCATAAAGAATAATACTAAGCGATCTACCCAATTTTTATGAGAGATTAACCAAATATATTCTTATCAACTGAAGGGATTAGATGTGGAATACCTTTTTAGATATGAGTTTCGTCTGTTACCCCATTCAGTACCGGTGACATCCTTTTCATTATATTCTGGCAACTATTGGACGATTTTACTCAACTTAGAAAGGACGTCTACCCATTAAAAGGCTATAGACTATCTAAATTTAATCCTTTTAGCTGCCATATATCCTTCCCAAGCTTAAGGAAGGATGTCTATCCATTAAAAGGCTATAGACTATCTTAATTTAATCCTTTTAGCTACCATATATCCTTCCCAAGGTTCATTAAATTGTCTAGATGTAGCTGAAATAAAATTAAAAGGCGTCGCTGGTACAGAAATGGTTAACCCCTTCTGTACCGGTGACGTCTATTGTATTTGATTTCAGCTAGATTTAGACGATTGTATGTAGCTTTGGAAGTATATATGGTAGCTAAAAGGATTAATTGAGATAGTCTGCAGCTTTTAAATGGTCGACAGACATCCTTCCTAAACTGAATAAAATCGTCTAATAGTAGCCAACAAAGTGAACAGGACGTCTCGGTATAGAAGGGGTGAAGCTGTAAAGAATTGGTTACTGGTACACTTGCAAAAGAAGGTTACTGTATGCAATGCCTGTGATACAGATCATTTGTGTAGTTGGAATCCAGAGCGTGGTGATTATGGTTATTTTTGTATTTATATATTTGATCAGTAATATTCTCTAGCTTTTTAAGAATTCTCCTGCAAGTGTGTGGGACACTTGCAATGTTAAGTGTGCCGGTACCATGGTAAATTATGATGGTCCCGGCACACGATCCTCCTCTTGTTGCTGTTCTTGTTTTATGTTAGTTAAGGCGGAGTCGCACCAGTACACTATCCAGATATTTTTCAAGGTAATTCTGAGGTTGCAGCCTTCAAATTAAAGTATTTTTAAGAAGAATTTGGCCTTTTCTGTTACCAATATGAAGTAAGTAACTTCATATTGTTCGTGACATTAATCATCAATTACAAACCCCAATGAAATAACAAAATTGTTATCAGAAAACTATTACTAATAAAAAGTTTCCAGAATACCGATAAGTTTTTGTGTGACTCCAGAATTACTTAGCAACAGCAGCAAGTTTAGGATTTTTTTTTTTATCAAGTAAAGTGGTTAAATTAGGTGAGAGGGAGACACCGGAAAATACTTATTCTTTATTTCTCTAACATTTATGGGCAAAACAGGACTAATCTCTTTGAAGATAGGTTCCACGTAGCCCAAGACGTAGGGGAAACACAGATGTCAAATGTTTTCCCGCGCCTCCCTTCTACCCAATTTCTTGACTTGTCATAATGGATCAGCTTATGAAGTAGAGGTTATATACGGTCATGCATCAGGTATTGGCCACAGTCACGTCAAGGGTAAAAAAGGAAACCTAGTGTGCAATGTTAAGGGGAGGCAGACTGTTTTTTTGGTCTATTAATTCATTTATTCATATATTTTTTTAGTTTCCACCCTAGACCTCCATCAAGCTTAGAAAAAAAAAACCCTAGACCCCCTTCAAGATAAATTTGTACATTTTTCGGCAGAAAAATGTACTGGCCAAAGGCCGGTTCCTCTTAAAATTGCAGACTCGCTAACGCTCGCCAGGAAATAATCGACACCTAAATGGCACGAAAGGTCTTAAAATTGACAACGAAATAGGTCGAAAGGTGTTAAAATCGCCAAACTAATGGGCCAAAGGTCTTATAATCTCAAAACTAGTGGGGCTAAGCATTAGGGAGAGGGGGGTCCAGAAAAACGGTCTGCCTCCCCTTAAGGTTCTATAATTAATCCCCCCTCAACCCTTCTCTCGTACAGAGTCCTGGTAGACATAGGGGTGATCTAGCTAATCGGTTCGCAGCCCTCAAATCGGTACACAAAACCGGTAAGAATACTACCCTTAAGAAATTGAGTCGAGTTGGATTAATAATTTAGTATCAAGACTTTGTTACTTGAGGTATATTTTGACACTAAATTATAATTATAATGTAAAACTTGCAAAATAAACAAACCAAAACGTATACGAACACAGTAAAAAGACATAAAATTATATAACTTGAAAAAGAACTCAAAAGTTACTCTTCAAATTAATATAACAAACTCGTTAAAATTTGAAACTCGAAACAACAGCACCCTAAACAATATCGATAGGTGGAAAAATATATAATCTAACTGTACTCCTTATTCTTGTGGGTATTATTTTGTGGATATCATGTACTGTTTGGAGCACTATGTACGTATTGGCTAGTCTACCATACAGGACTTAACCTAGGCAAGGACAATTTTTTTATGCTCAATAGAGAAGAGCTATGCAGGCAGTGGACTTTGATAGTGACTGAGCCCAGAAGGTTGGTATTGTACAATCCAGCTGTGTGTTAAACTGCAGCTGCTTTCACTGGATCAGCTGTTATGACGTGATAAACTGTTATGACGTGATGAACTGTTATAACCAGAACAGCTGTTATATGATCAACTGTTATGACGTGATCAGTTATTATGACATGCTCAGCAATTGTCATATGTTCAGCTACTGTTGTACTGTATATATGTTCTGCAGAGGTTATGTTCAGTAACTGTCATTTTATTCAACTGTTTTCACATGTTCAGCAGCTGCAAAATAACACGTCAGCTGTATGCTCGAGAACCCATAGTGTTTGAAGATTGGCCATCTTCCGCCATTTTAGCAACACTTCTTTCACCTTCACCAGCCACTCGTTATATAGACATTTCTACTTCAGCAACAACTACTATACAGGAAATCTAGTTTGAAACAAGGTTGTAAAATATATAAATACCATATAGTACTGTATATAAATACCGTATAGTACTGTATATAAATACCGTATAGTACTGTATATAAATACCGTATAGTACTGTATATAAATACTGTATAGTACTGTATATAAATACTGTATAGTACTGTATATAAATACTGTATAGTACTGTATATAAATACCGTATAGTACTGTATATAAATACCGTATAGTACTGTATATAAATACCGTATAGTACTGTATATAAATACTGTATAGTACTGTATATAAATACCGTATAGTACTGTATATAAATACCGTATAGTACTGTATATAAATACCGTATAGTACTGTATATAAATACCGTATAGTACTGTATATAAATACCGTATAGTACTGTATATAAATACCGTATAGTACTGTATATAAATTACACCCTTACTGGAGATACCGGTAGCCATTTATTCCCTTGACGACGAGTGGTTTCCCCAAGTTGAATAAAATCTAATAGTATCCAGAATAGCATTTATAAGAGGTATTTGTAATGGAAGGGTTAAAGTACACTTGGTCTAGTGTAGTTTTATTAAAATGGCGCCAAAATTAGAAGCTGGCCGTTCTCGCTCACTCAAAAGTCTGTAACACTTGAGTTGCCACTGCATTTAAGTGCCAGCTATCCTAGAAATGAACATTAAAAAAAACCTAGCTTAAGCATCCTATTATTCCTAAAGACATGAAATGCAATGTAACTAACTTTATTAATGTTGCTTAGAAAAACGAGACTATAACAATATTAGTAGAAATAATTTGAGTAATGTCACATATAAAATGACTGGTGATTTGTAAGGCAGGTGGCGCCGTTAATGCAGTGACGACTTTAGTAATACTGACGCTAGGTTCTCTGCGGTTTGCCATGGAAGCGGCGATGAGTGCGCAGGTGGACAATTACCCCTACAGTGTTGCCTGCATGTTATAGATACACTACTGTTAGCTCCCAGTGTGGTTAATTTTTTGCCAAACTAGCATCTTATCTGTGCCTTATTGGGTGTTTTTGTGTTCCTGTTCTGAGGGACAGGTATATAAGTATTTGGCGAGAGGAAACGACAAGACTACGGGAGACGTTAACGGGCTCTTCTTGATTGATATAGCCACTGTCAGCACGTTACCTCAGTTTGCACTTCCAGTTTAGGTCAGATTCTGGTCGCAGTCTGAATGCTAGGACAGTTGAATCGTAGTTTTGACCTTAGTGCAATTTGGGCTGCTATTAGGTCTTAATAGTGACTTTTTAAGACGGCAGTTCAGAGCGCACATACTCTGGGTACTGCAGAATACAGGGAGGTGAACTAGAATTACCAATGCACTGTGACCTGCTGCTTGCTCTGACGCCCATGTTCACTGAAGGTTTTATTTGTTTAGTTCATTGCTTAATTTCTCTTCCTAAATTGTCACACTTAGCCTATATGATAAACTGATCCTCAATATTAGTACAGTACATATGAGGGGTACTTCTATTCTCAGTTGGTTTGCTAAATACAACTTGTAGATAAGGTTTGCGAATCCAAGAGAATAATACAAAATCAGGATATATATGCTCAATTTGATTACAGTATTTGTTTAATGAAATAGTGATGATAGGATGTGGTTATTTCTTTGGCAACTTACAATTCGTAACAACTTTCTATATTTATTTTATCCACACGTTAAGCATTGCCAAGATTGTAGTCTAGGATTCACCCATATCAAATCTCTATATCCATTGTTATGCAGTTCTAAAGGTTCAGGGTTACTTTTCTGGTGAAGTTGCTTGGTTTGTGATTTAGTTGTTGCTCATTACCAAGGCTTATCCAGATCTAAGCAAATATAATAATTACCAACATCTCTTATTAAGCTGTTTTTTTTAAATTTTCCTTGTGCTTGGGGCCTGAGTTACTTCTATGTATACAGTACATTTTGGAGTTTTTGCTCCCTTTCTATTAATTTTGAAGGAGTTGAAATACAGCTCTTTAGGTAGATGGATGGTTGAGCTTTAGAAATAGGACCACTATTAAATTTTAGTGGCATGGGATATACCGGTAATAGAAATAGAAATTATTACAGTCTTCTTATCCGAGGAAGACAACTTAACAAATGTTTTGGTTTGTGAGAATGCAATCATGTGGTGCATGGTAGAGTGCAGCTCAGATTCAAATGAGTATCATGAATTAATTAAAGAAATTTATGATATATATGGAATTAAGGTTATGCAATATAACTAGTCTCCTTCAGACTAATCAGAGGAAGACTTTATACAGAAGTCTGATAGGCAGACTAAAAATTGCTACGATAGTCCGAACTTGATAAGAGGTGTCCATACAGTTAGCTTGGTCTTTTGATATTTGACTGAATGACAAAGGTATATATGGACAGACTGAATAGTCTGGAGGGATAGACATGGAGGGATAGACAGACTAATGAGGAAGTAAGAAGGAGGTGTGGTGTGGAGGTAGATGTGCTGGAAAGTGTGAAAAGGAACAACTTGAGATGGTTCGGCCATATGGAACGTATGGAAAGCGAGAGAATGACTAAGAGGGTGTACGAGAGCGAGGTGGAGGGACAGAGGGGGAGAGGTAGACCGAATATGAGGTGGAAGGATGGAGTGAGGAACTACATGAATGAAGGCGGTGCTGGTTGGGAGGAGGGGCGTCGACTGACTGGGGACAGGTGCATGGGGGCGGTTCGTTCGTGGCCACCCCTTCGGGGATCACGGCGTCAGGCAATAGATAGAAGAGATAGAGAGAAATAGTCAACTATTGTTCAGACATTTAAGTCAGTCTTTTTTACTGTCCCCCCCCCCCCCCCCCCTGAGAAAGGTAATGTCTAGACTGGCTACATAATCCATTTTTTATTTATTTTATTTATTTTATTTTTTATGTTTTGTGAGTTATGGTGTCAAAGCAATGCAGCAGGTGACCGTGTAGTAGGATTCTAGGCAGACCTGGGACCTGGCAAGTGTAATAATGCCACTGACTCGAGTTTTTTGGTCAAGACCACTATGGCCTGCGTTCCTAGATAAACCCTATTATTATCGGCGGTAATTACTAGAGTTTTGTCGTATTCTTAAGACAGTCTGTATGATACGCTATTTATTGTAATTGCTAAAAGTACTGAAACAAAGGACTCTCAATGCAATTACAATTACTAGTCTGTTAATTCTAGGTTGGTCAGAAATCAAAATTTGTAACCCTCTGTAACTCAAAAAGGACTAGAGTAATCAAGCTAATATTTCTACCAAATAGGAAGACTTGGCTAGGGAATATGTGTATAAATTGACAGCTCATTTGCTCTAGCCCTTTTTGAGTTACAGATGTTAGAGGTTACGATTTCTGCCCAACCTAGAATAAACGGACTATAGTACAGTACAGTACAGTACTTAGCTATCAGAAGAGACTGGATGACTCCGTTGTCGACGCCTGCCCGGGATGTAACACGGCTCCCCATACCATTAAACACATCATAGAAGACTGCATTTCACACAACCACTTACGCCAACAACACAACCTACACTCAATGAGAGCTCTGTGGGAAAGCCCGATCGTGGCCATGGCCTTCCTCAGGGGCTCGGGGCTGTTCGGCCAGGCAGCTTAGGGAACAACAACAACAACAACTAGCATATAGTGACTGGCTAGAAAACTGTATTTATCGGCGTCAATGATGGGGTATGTTTAGGAATACAGACCCACGTATGGGTTATTGGTTTTGGTCAGTGATTGCCTGCCGGGAGAAAATTATTACCACTGTTGTTGAATTATGCCGTATAAGATATTCCTTAACGCTTTTAATCAGGTGATGGCAAATTTTTAAATGGTCATCTGATTAAAGGGATTAACTCGGATAATGTTTATTCAGATTAATTTATGCTCAATTACATAGTATATAACCCAGAGTTTGAAATACCCAAATAAATATGTTTTCTTTCAATTAAATAAATTATGGCAGGGTAGGCAATCACCGCAAAATCCATCCATAGTAATTTTAATCACAGTTGAAGGAATTTAAAATAATAAAAAAGGTAAAATATATATTACAATATTAGGGATCTTGCAGAACTATATCACCTCATATATTCAAATCTCCTCTTTTCTTACAAGGGGCCATTTTTTCAGTCACCCCTTTCATATTGGTAATTATAAAAACAAGTACCCGGTATGTACCTAACATTTTCTTCATTTTAGCAGTTTCTAGACAGGGACTTGTATATACCGAGCAAGGCTTCAAGGCATTTCTAATTGATACTGTAGGAAGTAATCATTACAAAAAGTATAATTTGTAAGATACAGTGTATGGTTTAATAAAATATAAAGATAAGAGGTCTAGCCCTCATATATAATGATTGGAAAAAGTGTGGCCCTAAGTTTTTCTCAGGCATTTATCAAAATAGTTTTATTTTAGGAATTATGAAAGTTAATATCAAGCTAAGTACAGTACAGTATAACCTGTCTCAAAGTGAGGGTAGACCCTGTGTGGAAGTGTTCAATTGCTGAATGTTTAAAACATTTTCCGTCTTTTACCTTGGTCTTGTGGACTTTGAAAGATCGGAGTGATAGTCCAAAATTGTTATCAGATGTCTGGACATTACCTCTTATTTTCGGAATTTGTCTGAAAAAGAGAGGCCATGTTCCGACTGTATACTCAGTTCAGAAGGCTTGGGTTTCAGAATCCATGAGATCCAAATGATAGTATTACTGTATTTTCTTGTCATTAACAGTTATAAGCAGTCAAATTTTTTTGAAGTTATGACATTTTCAAGGTAAAGAAAGTAAAATATATATGATTAGAATTTATTTTGTATGAGCTTACCCTAAAATAACCTGACTGAAAAAATGGCCCGCTATTTTTAAAAGTATCCCTCAACATTACCACGGCCCGGCTGACGCAGTGTGCGGTGGCCGACTAGAACGTGCTGCAGTGTAAACTTGTTTCCTCTAGGGCTGGGAACGACTAGATCACATTGGCTCTCACTGCTATACTCTATTCTGATTAACTTGGCAGCTAATCCTCACTCGGTATTAGGGGAGAGGCAGTTCCATGTTTTGTTTATTGTGGATATGCATTGTGTATTATCAGTAACATCATTGTTTGGCAGTAGTATGTGGAGTTCCCTTAAAGCTGATTAAATTAACATTTATTATGTCCAAAACCTATAAAATGAATCAATCTAGTAGGTGTAAGGAAAAGATTGGAGTTAACTGCTAAGTTACTTTGAATAGAGTATACCATTTGTTCCTCTGAAGTCCACGAAAGTCTTGTGTTCTTGCAAAACGCGGACCGCAATTCGGAGATATCAGAACTAAAGTGATCTTTTGCTCTCACAACCATTTGTTCCTCAAAGTTGACAAAAATCTTTTGTTCTTGCAATACGCGGATAACAATTTGGAGAGATCAAAACAAAAAGTGATCTTATTCAGTGAATACGTTTGTAAAGATGTCACCCAGCCGCAGTGTACATTTGTTTCTCTAGGGTTTTGAATACCTGTATGGATTGGCTATTAAAATAGAGAAAGTATTTATATGAACTTTATATTATCCCCATTCTATGTAGCCTACCGGTACCCTGATACTACTCTCCTTGACGCGGTTGGGGGGCTTCGGGGCCGGCGACTGGAGCTTGATGGGGGATGGTTGTGGTACTTACCCTTCCTATCTCCCCTCGAGCTTTCGTCCTCAGCTTGACTAATTTTGAGTAGTTTTCATTCCTCATTCTATGATTTTCCCCTTCTATTCTTATTCTGTCCCATTTGGCTGTCCTCGGGCAGCCTATATCTCATGTCTCCCTGGCCTGGCTAGGT
Organism: Lithodes maja; assembly: GCA_037953745.1. Taxonomy (NCBI): domain Eukaryota; kingdom Metazoa; phylum Arthropoda; class Malacostraca; order Decapoda; family Lithodidae; genus Lithodes; species Lithodes maja. The sequence continues at coordinate 26,039 of JBAKBP010022291.1, forward strand.
AGAAGACTCCTGGCCTGATTTGTCTCTTCGGTTGCTGATGTGGCCGGACTGGCTGGATTCCCTTCGGTAATGCATTTTTTGCTTCTCGATGTGATTTTTTCTACCTTCGACCTGATCTTTCATTCTTCGCCCTGATCACTTCTTGGTTGGTGTTGCGGTGTAGCAGTTCTTGCCTCATCCTTCGGCCCTGCCCTATGAGAGCTCTGATGTGGAGCTCATGTGGTCCGGCTGAACTGGTGAAATGGCGAGAAATGTCTGAGTGTCTTTACCTTCCTCGATTTGTTCCCCTACTGCCCTTCCCTCTCTATCTTGACTCGTTTAGTTATATATCTTGATCGAATCCTTCGGGCCAGCCCTATGAGATTTCTTTTGTAGAGCTCAGTGGTCTGGTTAAACTAATATTACAAATTTTTTTTTTTTTTAGCCTATTGGTATAAAGCCTCAAGAGAAATTTGATTATGTATGTTTTAATTGTAATACTTTTCTATGAACTATATATACTGTATATATATTGATTTTTTTATTGTGGCATTTTTTGGCCAAATAGACCAATCCAAATTTAGGCACTTGACAGGTGATTTTCGAATTTCTATTTTTTGAGTGAATATTTGGATTCGTCACATCGTTGCGATTCCAACGGTATATATATATTGATTTTTTTTATAATGGGCATTTTTTGGGCCCAATAGGCTAGTCAAAATTTAGGCACTTGACAGGTGATTTTCGAATTTCAATTTTTTGAGTGTGTATTTGGATTTGTCACGTTGCAATTCCAACAGTATATACAGTATTTGAATCATAAGTCTAGGGTAAAGTATACCCAAATTTCAAAAACTTATAATGGGGAGACTAATTAAAAACTATTAGACTTTTAATATGAATTACTACCACTGAAATATGGGTTTACCTAGACTTATATAATAGTTAAAACAATATGGTTATATATTTTATTTAAGATTATAATAGGCCTCTCATTATAATTATATATTATATATAAGTCTAGGGTAAAGTAAACCCATATTTGACTTTTAATATGAATTACTACCGCTGAAATCTGGGTTTACTTTACCCTAGGCAAAGAGAGAGGGAGAGAAAGATAATAAGCGAGGTGGGCTCCCTTAAAGCAAGCACTGAACCCAAAGAGAGTAACATAGTGTACGGTTGTAACTTTTAGTGCCATATTTCAACTCTGTTTTGTTTTCCATCTTTCCAATATACTTTTTATACGTGATATATTTTGGTGTGTTCATATTTCAAATCTTGCTTCGTTTTCCATTCTTTCCAATATACTTTTTGTACAATTTTTTTTTTTTCATATTTTTTCAACTTTTGCTTAGTTTTCCATCTTTCCAATATACTTTTTTGTACGAAAGCTCTTTTTTTTTTTCTCCCCAACTTTTGCTTTGTTTTCCATCTTTCCAATATACTTTTTATAAATTTTTTTTATTTTTTTTTTATATATTTAAACTTTTGCTTCGTTTTCCATCTTTCCAATATACTTTTTATACATTTTTTTTTTTTATTTATTTTTATTTTTTTTTTATATATAAATTTTGTTTCGTTTTTGAGTGGGTGCCTGTGGAGTGCCATAGGGATTGGTCCTGGGGGCCAGTTTTGTTTCGTATCTATATAAATGACATTGATTTAGGACTAAATAACACTATCTCAAAGTTTGCTGATGACACAAAGATTGGAAATTCAGTATTAAGGGAGTCCACCTCGCGTTTTTTCTCTTTCTCTCCCTCTCTCTTTGGCTTGTATCCATTCGATCCCATTAAGCCTACTGTTGTAAGACATTTACCCCCATCCAGGTGTCAAATTTTTCCTGGCGAGCGGTAGCGAGCCAGCATATATATATTTTTGTTTTGACAGCAAGGTAAATGTGTACATTTTTCGATAAAAAAAATTTCTCCGGCAAAGCCGGATTTCTCCATACACTGCTGGCTCACTATCACTCGCCAGGAAGAAATCGATACCTGGATGGGGACCACAAAATAACGCCATCTGTGTTGTTAGCCAACAGATGTCAAGTGGCGAAAATCTACGGGATCGCACTTATATTTTCAGTCATCCATGTTTGTGCCCTGCCACAGTAATCACATTGCAGTAACCATATATTTGACGTAATGGCCAAGACGTACGGTGGCGCTAATAAGTCATGTCCCAGCAGTCATTACGTTTGGCTTGTTTTGTGCTGTATTAATGTCTGTCAGATGTTTAATAGGGTGGGTTTGTGTAGGAACATGTTTGTATATTTCACTCCATATAAAGACATGCAGCTTAGATATTGCTGATACCAATTATTGATCAAAACATACTTGGTGCCGAGACATCACTTATTAGCGCGACTGCACCGTACCGGTGACATCCTTTTCATTATTCTCTGGAAACTATTAAACTATTTTATTCAGCTTAAGAAGGACGTCTACCTATTAAAACTATAGACTATCTCAATTAATCCTTTTAGCTACCATATATCCTTCCTAAGCTTCATAAAAATGTCTAAATGCAGCTAAAATACAAACAAAAAGACGTCAAGGGGGTAGTGCTTGGTTTTTAGTCTATATACAGTATGATGCTTATGTTCTGGGTGTGGTGTCCCTAGTTTGAATCCCGGGAGGAGCATATGCTTTCATTAATTATTTAGGGAATTGGGGTTTGTAATTGATGATTAATTTACGACACCATATTTTTACACCCTATGTGGTGGATTGTGTTCTTTTATTTATAAATAATTATTTTACTTAACCCAGTGAGACCCAGCGTCGCACGTGATGCGTCGGCAGTGTTTGATCACCAACTCCCAGCGACGCATCACGTGCGTCCGACATATTAAAATCAGTTACGTGGCTCGTAAGGTAGGAAATGGCGGGAGAATAGGAGGGGGAGGTACCGTAGTGTGTGTGGGAGCCGGGCCGGTAGGTGTGAGCGGGCCAAGACAGCCGCGCGGCTGGTGGTGGTGGGCTTAGTGGGGATACTTTACACCCTTAGTTCACCACCATTTTGAACCTTCATTACTCCGGTCGTATGGGAGCTAGAGGCTTGAGATTTATGTGAGACACTCCTTAGGATGTATGCCGTACAATGTCATACTCAGTTTTTACCCTAGTGCTCCCGGGCGGGTGGTCATGCGGGGAAGACGAACTTTCGACCCCCCGCCCCCCAAATGACCAAGGTGAGTTTTTTTCGTTTTTTTCTTCATTTCTCACTATTCTCTTCCATTTTGGCTCAACACATTTTTTTGAGGCCCCCCCCCCCCAAAAAAAAAATATCCGAGGTGATTTTTTTTTTTTTTTTTTTTTTAATTTCTCATCCTTGTCTTCCATTTTAGCAAACAAAAATAAGAAGTGAAAATGGCTTGGGACTGGGGTGAACAAAATATAACTAGCCGGGGCTCAACGGGTTAAGCGTTGTTTCCACATAGCGATTTTGATTCGTTGTTTTTGTCTTTTTACTGTGTTCGTATACGTTTTGGTTTGTTTATTTTGCAACAAGTTTTACATTATAATTCGCCCCATTAATTTGGCAAGTTTTAAACCTTTCCTGTCATATACTGTAGGTGTTGATGTTTTTCCTGGCGAGCGTTAGCGAGCCTCCTATCTTGGGTTTTGGCCGTGACATTATTCTACCGAAAAATGCACAAATTTATCTCGAAGGGGGGGGGGTCTTTTTAAATCTTGATGGAGGCATATGGAGGTCAAAAATAATACATATCTAATAAACATATGAAAAATATGAACTCCCCCCCCCCCCCCCTTTAGTGTATAAATGACTGAAATATCAAATATACGGGTATTTAACCCTTACAGTACCGGCGACGTCTTTTTGTTTTGATTTCAGCCGCATTTAGACGATTTTGTGAAGCTCGGGAAAGATATATGGTAGCTAAAAGAATGAATGGAGATAGTCTGTCGCCTAACGTGTATACATCACATCCTTCTTAAGCTGAATAAAAGCGTCTAATAGTTGCCGGTACTGTACTGTACCGGGTTAACCCTTCAACCCCGGCTGGTACACGTGTGTACCATTTTGTTTTGACCCGAGGAACCCGGGTGGTACAACATTGTACCATTGCTTGAAAGCCTGTGAGCTTGGTGTGCGAGGCGTCGGTTCGACGCATGTAAACAACAGCCGGCTGGACCGACGCCCCGCATCTCCGGCCACAAGAAGGTGAGCGTCGCTTGTTCGTGTGTGCCTGTATGTTGTTGTTAAGTATCGAAAAGTAGTGTAAAGTGGCTGTTGTTGCCGTAAGTTATCTCCAATGAAATCATCATCACAACTGAACCAGTTGACTTAGAGAGCTCTACTTAATGCCATTCTACAGGTAAATAACACAGCTACGCTTGGGGATGTGCGGGAATGCGGGAAGAAGTCCGAATAACAAAGATACGGTAGTCTAGCCTAGACGTTTTTCGGCCAAAACACCCGGGTCTCGGGGAATATTTATGTAATGCGTAGCCGAGGCTGGAGGGTTAAGGGGGAGGGAGGTTGTCGCTTTTTCTGGACCCCCTTCTCCCTCATGTTTAGCATATTAGTTTTGAGATTTTAAGACGTTCGTTCAATTAGTTGGGCCATTTTAAGATCTTTCGCCCCATTTCTTTGTCAATATTTAGACCGTTTGTGCCATTTAGCTGTCGATTTTCTTCCTGGCGAGCGATAGCGAGCCTGTAATTTTAGAAGGAATCGGCCTTCGGCCCGGAAATGTTTCTACCGAAAAATGTACACATTTATCTTGCAAGGGGGTCTAGGGGGTGTTTTTTTAAAGCTTGATGGAGGTCTAGCGAGGAAATAAAAAAAATACTTAAAGATAAATACACAGACTAAAAAAAACAAGCACTAAGTTATAATTCTCCCCTTAACCTGGGAGCTGCGGGGAGACTTAAGAGTTCCCCCGGCGGACTGCGGGAAGACTCTTGAGAGTAAGTAAAATAAAAAATCAACTTTTGACATCAATTTTTTTTTTTTTTTTTTTTTTATTTATTTATTTATTTATTTTTTTTTTGGCCCCTGGGCCATGCAAAATCTCAGTCCTCTACCTCCCCTCCTTCCCCACTTTCCTCCTCTCCTTCAGTTATCACCTATTTTCCCTATTATTCCCTTATTCTGAGGTATATTTTCGTGCTAACATTAGCGAGTTGCAAGCAGGGTGTTGTCATCACTGATGGCAAGCGAGTGCAAGAGAGAGAGAGAGAGTATCGATCGACTGTGTCTCAGTGGCCTTGGGGGAAATTGGCGGGAAAGCAGTTTGCCTCACCCATACATTATACAACTCGCGGGCTATATCTCCGATTTTGACCATCCAAACGCTGTTTTCACTCGTTTTATTGTTGTTTCAGGTTAATACCTTTATAATCAACCCATAATAGGCGCATATGGATAATTATTAATGCTATTAATGGTACAATGAATATTTTAGTGACGGAAGCACCTCAAATACGTCAGCACAGGGGGACGTTTTCAATTACCCCCATGCGCACTTGTTAGGTTAAAAAGCCTAGACCCACAATACAGTCATGCTCAAGAATCGACATCTACCTTCATCACTATTTTTCTCCCTCGATGTATGAATAAAATCACTCTTAGACATCACAGAATACAGTTAGAATGACATGTATTATTATCGGGAGTTTGTTTTTATATAATAACTTTATTTTGTCTTCCATTATTTGAAAATATAATGCAAATTCAAATGGTGCAGGTATGACATAACTTTTGAGCATAACCGTATCATACCGTAGCGCTGGTAATTTCAAACTAGCCAATCAGCGTCTCCCCCCTAGCCTCGCATGGGGCCTCTTCTGCGTGGCGGATGCTCATTGGTCGAAATTCAAACAGCTAGGCATTAGTTCCATGAAAAATAATCTAATTGATGATTCATTTGATTGAGTCGAATACAATATTATACAATTTCTGCAGTATTTTCGCTAAATTACTTTGCCAATACTTTTAAAATGCATTTGTAATTAACATTAACATATCAATTATCCATATCTACTCTACACACATTAATAGTAATGATACAGAAAACAAAACATATATTTAATGGAAACGAAACAGCGAGCTCTTTTCGTTTGTTCAAGTCATAGACTCCTTTAAAGAAGGACTGAAACCTCCCATGCTCGGGGTTTGTAACTTGAGTCTGAAGGATTAACTGGAGTCCTGGGCTAAAATGACTTCTAGAAGGTCTAGAGACACGATCTTTGGGTCCAAATAGGGGTTTTTGAGGACGGCGAGTTCACTAGTGACATTTTCAACACCACCTGGGGTCATCTTCAAGGTCAAAAGGTCATATTTCAAGGTTAAATTAGTGAATTTTGGCAATTTTTGCCCGTTTTTTGTCTAACTCAAAAACAGTGAGAGATGGCTGATTGTAATAAGAGGCAAGTTTGTAGAGCTGCCCAAATTTGATATTTATTATCATATATCGTATTACATAAACATTATATGCATATCACAACACTATGTCTATTACAACTATGTCTATCACTAGTTGGAGAGCTTTTCTTGCCTCCTGAGGCATCCTACAGCCTTTTCTTTGTCACTTACATTGAGGACATTAGCTTTCAATAGAATGTTAGCTAAAGTAGTACATGCAGCATTACTACTAGATACAGGTGCATCTACAAAGGATAACAGCTCAGCAAAATGAAAGCGGCAACACATAGTCTCGTCATGCAAATTATAGGCATTATGTACAAAAAAGACGGTTGGCATAGTCGGCACACTCAGTCCACCTCTATTCAAATTGTTTAGGAACTCAGATGACACCTCGTTACCATCATCATCAATGATCTCCTCCATACTAGTGCTATCACCATATTTATGAACAAGGTGTCCGGCCAAATAAACAACTTTATGCTTAACCTCTGAAGTGCTGACGTATTTGAGGTGTTTCCGTCACTAAAATATTCATTGTACCATTAATAGCATTAATAATTATCCATATGCGCCTATTATGGGTTGATTATAAAGGTATTAACCTGAAACAACAATAAAACGAGTGAAAACAGCGTTTGGATGGTCAAAATCAGAGATATAGCCCGCGAGTTGTATAATGTATGGGTGAGGCAAGCTACCTTCCCGCCAATTTTCCCCAAGGCCACTGCGACACAGTCGATCGATACTCTCTCTCTCTCTCTCTTGCACTCGATGGCCATCAGTGATGACAACACCCTGCTTGCAACTCGCTAATGTTAGCACGAAAATATACCTCAGAATAAGGGAATAATAGGGAAAATAGGTGATAACTGAGGGATAGGAGGAAAGTGGGGAAGGAGGGGAGGTAGAGGACTGAGATTTTGCATGGCCCAGGGGCAAAAAATAAAAATAAAAATAAAAAAATAAAAATAAAACAAATATTTTTTTTTCGATGTCAAAAGTTGATTTTTAATTTTACTTACTCAGGAGAGTCTTCCCGCAGCTCCCGGGTTAAGGGTATCATCAGACCTCAAGAGTTCCTGAGTGTCTTGAGGAGTGATCTCGTCAATGAGTTCACTTCGCTCATCTGGATTTATGGAAGTACAGTCAGCCCCCCCAATACGCGATTCCACAATTCGCGAAAACCCTAATACACGAGTGACCCCTCGAAAATAACATTAATTAATTAAACATTAATTACGCGAGGTGGTACCACAATACACGAATCGAGAGCTAAGAAGGGGCCAAATCCGCTATTCCCGCTTGATACGCGAGCACGTCTACGTTTCGCGAGGCCCAGGAGTAGCTCTGAAAAAAGAAGAAGACGGGCATACGCCTGCCTTCCCTCCCGCTTACCCTCCCTCCCTCCCTCCCACAGTCCCGCTCAAGCGTCATAGCCGTGCGGAGTGACCAAACGTTTGTAGTGCCTGCCACTTTTTTCGCCATGCCACGCCAATATAAGAAGATAACACACAAAATGAAGGTGGAAGTGTTGGATAGCAAGAAAAAAGGAGAAGGAAACTGTGCAATAGGCTTGTCAGAGTAAACTGTTCGTACGATTTGGTCAGGGAGGGAGAAGTTGGAGAAAATCGTGAAGTCCTACGGTCCTAGTCCTAGTCCTAGCCTATCTACTACTAATTTTAAGGTAAGGTTTCATATTTTTATTCATTGTTCTTATTATATATAAGATATAGACTGTACTGTAGAGCCAAAAATGTCGAAAATAAGGCCAAAATTTTTGAAAATAGGCCATAATTGAGAGATGTCACCCATATCTAATTATTCCTATTTAAAGTTAGGTCCACAATACGCGGATTCCCAATACGCGATGCCTCCTGTCGCCCCTATTCTCGCGTATTGGGGGGGCTGACTGTAGTACAATTCTTGTCGCAATCAAGCACACGAGAACTAGATTCTGGCATAATGTTATGCTTAACCCGTGGAGCCCCGGCTAGTTTTGTAATGTTTGCGCACCAGAACCCGGCCGGTTTTCAAAAAATGGTTTTATTCCAGAAACAATAGCGAATGGGTTAGGAATGAAGGAAAAACCATGAAAAACCGCTCAAAAAGCTTAAAAAATGGCCCTACAGAGCCCCCGAAAACAGATTTACAAGAGTAAAAAATTGAAGGCAATTATCCCAAAAAAACAGGTTATTGCGCGCTCGCGCGCACGCACGTGGACTTGAGAGTTCAACCATCGGCACGGTTGCGTGGGATACGTACACAGTTCCCATACAAATCTGAGCCCTCTTGAGTGGCTACACCTGAGGTTACGGTCGGCGCAATTAGGGTGACATGTCAGGCGCGTCTCTGGGGCTGTGCGTTACATACATCGCCGACGCGTCAGATGCGTCGCTGGGGCTGTACGGGTTAATGAATGTCTGCAAATTTGCAATTTTAGCTGCAGCCATAATGTCAACTACGTCAATGTAGAAGTTTCCACTGCTTCTTTACCTGGCTTGGCCGAAACACTTTTCCAAAGCTTCATCCGCGAATATAGCAGGAAGAACGTAGTCAAAGTCTTTCTCTGCCAGAAGCAATTTGGCAGCATCCACATTATTACGTGTGGACACAGTGAAGGCTTCAGCAGTTTGCTGAGTTAGCTTCAACTTACGACCACCACCTCCTTGCCATGCGCAGGTAGATATAATTTGGCAGGCCTCCTCCAGCCTAGTGAAACTTGTACCGTCTGCTGTCCAAGGCTGTCTGGATTCGTCGCACAGATGGATAGCTGAGAAACAGTCTTTCACATTCATCATCTTGAACCACTCACTCATTGTCTGGGTGAGAATGATGGTGCCTTCGTTGATGCCCAGTGAATCCTTGAAGGTCTTTAACCTAACAAGTGCGCATGGGGGTAATTGAAAACGTCCCCCTGTGCTGACGTATTTGAGGTGTTTCCGTCACTAAAATATTCATTGTACCATTAATAGCATTAATAATTATCCATATGCGCCTATTATGGGTTGATTATAAAGGTATTAACCTGAAACAACAATAAAACGAGTGAAAACAGCGTTTGGATGGTCAAAATCGGAGATATAGCCTGCGAGTTGTATAATGTATGGGTGAGGCAAACTGCTATCCCGCCAATTTCCCCCAAGGCCACTGAGACACAGTCGATCGATACTCTCTCTCTCTCTCTTGCACTCGCTTGCCATCAGTGATGACAACACCCTGCTTGCAACTCGCTAATGTTAGCACGAAAATATACCTCAGAATAAGGGAATAATAGGGAAAATAGGTGATAACTGAAGGAGAGGAGGAAAGTGGGGAAGGAGGGGAGGTAGAGGACTGAGATTTTGCATGGCCCAGGGGCCAAAAAAAAATAAAAAAATAAAAAAATAAAAATAAAATAATAAAAAAATAAAAATAATTTTTTTTTTTTTTTTCGATGTCAAAAGTTGATTTTTTATTTTACTTACTCACAAGAGTCTTCCCGCAGTCCGCCGGGGGAACTCTTAAGAGTCTCCCCACAGCTCCCGGGTTAAGGCAGCGACAGTCTTGTCATTGAAACACCGTTTATGAGTTACACAAACAACGGGCAAAAATTACCAAAATTCACTAATTTGACCTTGAAATATGACCTTTTGACCTTGAAGATGACTCCAGGTGGTGTTGAAAATGTCGCTAGTGAACTCGCCGTCCTCAAAACCCCCTATTTGGGCCCCGAGATTGTGTGTCTAGCCATTCTAGAAGTCATTTTAGCCCAGGACTCAAGTTAATCCTTCAGACTCAAGTTACAAACCCCGAGGTCGTGTGTTCAAGTTGAACCATCCACTCGTAGCAACAGTGTTGCAATGTTAAAGTAGCGGTTTGTATGCTAGATCGAGATATATTTGTTGATCTAGCGCCAATTATTCACATCTAGCGACATGTATTTGAGTTTTATAATGCTATTTTATGGTCTATGGAGATTTGAGCTAATTGCAAGTGATATTCATAAATTGTTCCATTTATCTTAGCGTGTTTTTCTATCTTATCACACAGTCTAGCGGGTTTTGAGGAGTAACCTAGCGGATTATTTATATTTGGTTTGCCAGTCTAGCAACTTTGATCTAGGAGGTATTTGTTCACGTCTAGCGGTTATTTGTTTTTACTCATTATTGGGATAAATACACATATTTATAGATGAGGACCACTTGTACATGATTATTGTGATGTTTTCAAATTCTGTTGCAAAACATTGGATATTTCTGACAATCGTTCTTTTGATAAATGGGGTTTGCAAATCTAGCTGAATTTGTGTTTAAAGCTTAACTTGTGTTTTAGGATGCTATAGCAACGGCTATAGTGGGAAAAATACGCAGAAATACCGGTATTATCGAGGTATGAACAACTTAAAGGTGATTCTATGTATATATATATATATACAAGTATTAAAGCAACATACTCTAGATTTATACCCATTATATATTGAAATTATACTGCTTTTGTGTATCTAGCGGTCCAATCTAGCAAAATGTGTGTGAAACAGTGGAAGAATTGGCAACACTGCAGGGCCAGGCACACCGATCAGTCGATTACTTTCCCCCTGGGGTGTGGAATGAGGGGAACGTGCTCTCCGTCAACGGTTATTATTTTATTTTTGTCTGCAAGATTGGGACGTTTTGTGTTGCTACGGTGGATCTTGAAGTTCTCAAGGATATGTGGTATGTATTATTTATCGTGTGTATAAATAATTAAGGATTATTTAGTTATTTATATTCTAGGGATTTCCGGTAGCCATTTTCATTTCTTGTTTAGGCTACATGTTATGGTATCTTTTACTGTCAGACCTTCACTTTTTTTTATATCAAGCAACAGTTGTTCCATTGTTTTTGTTTCTTGGGTAATATGTAAGGAGATGGCCACACTAAATCAGGTTGGTGTTGCGTGTTAGGCTACCCTAGGCTAATAAGTAATAACCTACCTTGGGGGTTGCCGCCCCTTGACCCTCACTGGTCGAACAATTAGCCTAATATAAAGAATGGGTAGCATTCAAGGAGACTACATTAGGCTCTTCTTCTTCTTACCTCTGACCGGGTATAAGCTATCCTAGTGTTTACTAGCCTAGCCTATACCCCTTTGAAAGGACATTAGCCGGTCAATATAAAGGAGCCGGACCACAGCTGGGATCTCATTTCTAATAGTAGTTTTGGGTTCCTATCATTATATGCTTCATTGCTATATACTTTTTGGTTTAATTCTAGTTTCGCTTTCACAGCATACTCATAAATTTCTATGGCTACTTTAAAGTTGTCATATACCATACTTAATTCCTCTATATGTCCAAATCGGCGGAAATGCATTATAAGGAATTATACCTACTGTAAAAAAAAATAATATTATCTCCCCATATGCGGCACCGTAGCTATTACATAATACTAGGTTAGGTTAGGTAAGGTTGTTAGGTTTGGCTAATGTCGTTAATGTAGTTTATTATCATTATATTACGTCTTTTACCCAGCAATTTCCCTGATCTTCATAGTTGGTCGGGAAGCTATGCCTTTACAACGGCGCCTCCCTTTTGTCGCTGTGTACGTGAAACTAGAATTTTACCTACTTTTTATTCACCGGAAAATATTGTTTTTCTTGGCCTTTTTTAAAAAGCATTAACCTAACCTAAATGTATTTGGGGCTATTAGGTTAGGTTAGGTTTTTTGGTTTGGTTAATAATGCTAGCCTAGGATAGGCTAGCCTAAACAAAAAAATAAAGGCAAGAATTTTGTTTTTTTTTCCCGGTGGATAAAGAGTATATAGCCTAGCAATGAAGCATAACCTGATAGGAACCCAAAACTACTGGTAAATCTACAGTTATACTACCCCTCCCCCACTACCCCCCCACCACCTCCCCCCTTCAAAACACGCCTTTTAGCGTGTTTTTGGATGGTTCAGCAGACGCGGAAACTGGAAAAAAACTTATTTTGATAAAAAAATATCACCAACCAGATACAAGTTTTTCAGGTAATTTGTTGTTGTTTTTTTCTTTGATATACAGTGTTGTTTAATACCGAGGACCGTCGCATTTTAGTATTTTTAACATTAGCCTAACCTAACCTAACTTACCTAACCTAACCGAAAAGTAACCAGTTTCCGCGACGGTCTAAACTCCCCCTCACGTTCCCTGTTTATGGGTGCGCGACGGTCTAAACTCCCCCTCACGTTCCCTGTTTATGGGTGCGCGACGGTCTAAACCCTGCTCACGTTCCCTGTTTATGGGTTTGCGAAGGTTTGTAATACTTTAATGTATCTATTTCAAGTCGAATATACATTTCCGCGCATCATCAAACCATACTAAGTCTACTACTAATAATATTAACCCATTAGTACCAACAGAATAGCGACAAAATAGGGGTAGTATAACTGTAGATTTATCAAACTACCATTAGAAATGAGATCCCAGCTGTGGTCCGGCTCCTTAACCCGGGAACTGCCGGGAGACTCTTAAGAGTTCCCCCGGCGGACTGCGGGGAGACTCTTATGAGTGAGTGAAAAAAAAATCAACTTTTGACATCGAATTTTTTATTTTTTTGGTATTTTTTTTTTGTATTTATTTTTTTTTTTTTGGCCCCTGGGCCATGCAAATTCTCAGTCCTCTACCTCCCCTCCTTCCCCACTTTCCTCCTCTCCTTCAGTCAT
>JBAKBP010022292.1:0-39071 GCA_037953745.1 Lithodes maja
GCATGTATATACTATATGTTCATATATGTATGTTTAAGGGGGAATGGGCATGTATATACTATATGTTCATATATGTATGGTTAAGGGGGAATGGGCATGTATATACTATATGTTCATATATGTATGGTTAAGGGGGAATGGGCATGTATATACTATATGTTCATATATGTATGGTTAAGGGGGAATGGGCATGTATATACTATATGTTCATATATGTATGGTTAAGGGGGAATGGGCATGTATATACTATATGTTCATATATGTATGTTTAAGGGGGAATGGGCATGTATATACTATATGTTCATATATGTATGTTTAAGGGGGAATGGGCATGTATATACTATATGTTCATATATGTATGTTTAAGGGGGAATGGGCATGTATATACTATATGTTCATATATGTAAGGTTAAGGGGGAATGGGCATGTATATACTATATGTTCATATATGTATGTTTAAGGGGGAATGGGCATGTATATACTATATGTTCATATATGTATGTTAAGGGGAATGGGCATGTATATACTATATGTATATGTATGTTTAAGGGGAATGGGCATGTATATACTATATGTTCATATATGTATGTTTAAGGGGGAATGGGCATGTATATACTATATGTTCATATATGTATGGTTAAGGGGGAATGGGCATGTATATACTATATGTTCATATATGTATGGTTAAGGGGGAATGGGCATGTATATACTATATGTTCATATATGTATGGTTAAGGGGGAATGGGCATGTATATACTATATGTTCATATATGTATGGTTAAGGGGGAATGGGCATGTATATACTATATGTTCATATATGTATGTTTAAGGGGAATGGGCATGTATATACTATATGTTCATATATGTATGTTTAAGGGGGAATGGGCATGTATATACTATATGTTCATATATGTATGGTTAAGGGGGAATGGGCATGTATATACAATGTGTTCATATATGTATGGTTAAGGGGGAATGGGCATGTATATACTATATGTTCATATATGTATGGTTAAGGGGGAATGGGCATGTATATACTATATGTTCATATATGTATGGTTAAGGGGGAATGGGCATGTATATACTATATGTTCATATATGTATGGTTAAGGGGGAATGGGCATGTATATACTATATGTTCATATATGTATGGTTAAGGGGGAATGGGCATGTATATACTATATGTTCATATATGTATGTTTAAGGGGGAATGGGCATGTATATACTATATGTTCATATATGTATGTTTAAGGGGGAATGGGCATGTATATACTATATGTTCATATATGTATGTTTAAGGGGGAATGGGCATGTATATACTATATGTTCATATATGTATGTTTAAGGGGGAATGGGCATGTATATACTATATGTTCATATATGTATGTTTAAGGGGGAATGGGCATGTATATACTATATGTTCATATATGTATGTTTAAGGGGGAATGGGCATGTATATACTATATGTTCATATATGATGTATGTTTAAGGGGGAATGGGCATGTATATACTATATGTTCATATATGTATGTTTAAGGGGGAATGGGCATGTATATACTATATGTTCATATATGTATGTTTAAGGGGGAATGGGCATGTATATACTATATGTTCATATATGTATGTTTAAGGGGGAATGGGCATGTATATACTATATGTTCATATATGTATGTTTAAGGGGGAATGGGCATGTATATACTATATGTTCATATATGTATGTTTAAGGGGGAATGGGCATGTATATACTATATGTTCATATATGTATGTTTAAGGGGGAATGGGCATGTATATACTATATGTTCATATATGTATGTTTAAGGGGGAATGGGCATGTATATACTATATGTTCATATATGTATGTTTAAGGGGGAATGGGCATGTATATACTATATGTTCATATATGTATGTTTAAGGGGGAATGGGCATGTATATACTATATGTTCATATATGTATGTTTAAGGGGGAATGGGCATGTATATACTATATGTTCATATATGTATGTTTAAGGGGGAATGGGCATGTATATACTATATGTTCATATGTGTATGTTTAAGGGGGAATGGGCATGTATATACTATATGTTCATATATGTATGTTTAAGGGGGAATGGGCATGTATATACTATATGTTCATATATGTATGTTTAAGGGGGAATGGGCATGTATATACTATATGTTCATATATGTATGTTTAAGGGGGAATGGGCATGTATATACTATATGTTCATATATGTATGTTTAAGGGGAATGGGCATGTATATACTATATGTTCATATATGTATGTTTAAGGGGAATGGGCATGTATATACTATATGTTCATATATGTATGTTTAAGGGGGAATGGGCATGTATATACTATATGTTCATATATGTATGGTTAAGGGGGAATGGGCATGTATATACTAATATGTTCATGTATGTATGTTTAAGGCGGAATGGGCATGTATATACTATATGTTCATATATGTATGGTTAAGGGGGAATGGGCATGTATATACTATATGTTATATATGTATGGTTAAGGGGGAATGGGCATGTATATACTATATGTTCATATATGTATGGTTAAGGGGGAATGGGCATGTATATACTATATGTTCATATATGTATGTTTAAGGGCGAATGGGCATGTATATACTATATGTTCATATATGTATGTTTAAGGGGGAATGGGCATGTATATACTATATGTTCATATATGTATGTTTAAGGGGGAATGGGCATGTATATACTATATGTTCATATATGTATGGTTAAGGGGAATGGGCATGTATATACTATATGTTCATATATGTATGTTTAAAGGGGAATGGGCATGTATATACTATATGTTCATATCATATGTATGTTTAAGGGGGAATGGACATGTATATACTGTATGTTCATATATGTATGTTTAAGGGGGAATGGGCATGTATATAATATATGTTCATATATGTATGGTTAAGGGGGAATGGGCATGTATATACTATATGTTCATATATGTATGTTTAAGGGAAATGGGCATGTATATACTATATGTTCATATATGTATGTTTAAGGGGCAATGGGCATGTATATACAATATGTTCATATATGTATGTTTAAGGGGGAATGGGCATGTATATACTATATGTTCATATATGTATGTTTAAGGGGGAATGAGCATGTATGTACTATATGTTCATATATGTATGTTTAAGGGGGAATGGGCATGTATATACTACATGTTCATATATGTATGTTTAAGGGGGAATGGGCATGTATATACTATATTTTCATATATGTATGGTTAAGGGGGAATGGGCATGTATATACTATATGTTCATATATGTATGGTTATGGGGAAATGGGCATGTATATACTATATGTTCATATATGTATGGTTAAGGGGGAATGGGCATGTATATACTATATGTTCATATATGTATGTTTAAGGGGGAATGGGCATGTATATACTATATATTCATATATGTATGTTTAAGGGGGAATGTGCATGTATATACTATATGTTCATAAATGTATGTTTAAGGGGGAATGGGCATGTATATACTATATGTTCATATATGTATGTTTAAGAGGGAATGGGCATGTATATACTATATGTTCATATATGTATGTTTAAGGGGGAATGGGCATGTATATACTTTATGTTCATATATGTATGTTTAAGGGGGAATGGGCATGTATATACTATATGTTCATATATGTATGTTTAAGGGGGAATGGGCATGTATATACTATTATGTTCATATATGTATGTTTATGGGGGAATGGGCATGTATATACTATATGTTCATATATGTATGTTTAAGGGGGAATGGGCATGTATATACTATATGTTCATATATGTATGTTTAAGGGGGAATGGGCATGTATATACTATATGTTCATATATGTATGTTTAATTGGGAATGGGCATGTATATACTATATGTATGTTTAAGGGGGAATGGGCATGTATATACTATATGTATGTTTAAGGGGGAATGGGCATGTATATACTATATGTTCATATATGTATGTTTAGGGGGAATGAGCATGTATATACTATATGTTCATATATGTATGTTTAAGGGGGAATGGGCATGTATATACTATATGTTCATATATTTATGTTTAAAGGGGAATGGGCATGTATATACTATATGTTCATATATGTATGTTTATGGGGGAATGGGCATGTATATACTATATGTTCATATATGTATGTTTAAGGGGGAATGGGCATGTATATACTATATGTTCATATATGTATGTTTAAGGGGGAATGGGCATGTATATACTATATGTTCATATATGTATGGTTAAGGGGGAATGGGCATGTATATACTATATGTTCATATATGTATGTTTAAGGGGGAATGGGCATGTATATACTATATGTTCATATATGTATGTTTAAGGGGAATGGGCATATATATACTATATGTTCATATATGTATGGTTAAGGGGGAATGGGCATGTTTATACTATATGTTCATATATGTATGGTTAAGGGGGAATGGGCATGTATATACTATATGTTCATATATGTATGTTTAAGGGGGAATGGGCATGTATATACTATATGTTCATATATATATGTTTAAGGGGGAATGGGCATGTATATACTATATGTTCATATATGTATGTTTAAGGGGGAATGGGCATGTATATACTATATGTTCAAATATGTATGTTTAAGGGGGAATGGGCATGTATATACTATATGTTCATATATGTATGTTTAAGGGGGAATGGGCATGTATATACTATAATTATGTTCATATATGTATGTTTAAGGGGGAATGGACATGTATATACTATTATGTTCATGTATGTATGTTTAAGGGGGAATGGGCATGTATATACTATATGTTCATGTATGTATGGTTAAGGGGGAATGGGCATGTATATACTAATTATGTTCATGTATGTATGTTTAAGGCGGAATGGGCATGTATATACTATATGTTCATATATGTATGGTTAAGGGGGAATGGGCATGTATATACTATATGTTTATATATGTATGGTTAAGGGGGAATGGGCATGTATATACTATATGTTCATATATGTATGGTTAAGGGGGAATGGGCATTTATATACTATATGTTCATAAATGTATGTTTAAGGGCGAATGGGCATGTATATATTATATGTTCATATATGTATGTTTAAGGGGGAATGGGCATGTATATACTATATGTTCATATATGTATGTTTAAGGGGGAATGGGCATGTATATACTATATGTTCATATATGTATGGTTAAGGGGGAATGGGCATGTATATACTATATGTTCATATATGTATGTTTAAAGGGGAATGGGCATGTATATACTATATGTTCATATCATATGTATGTTTAAGGGGGAATGGACATGTATATACTGTATGTTCATATATGTATGTTTAAGGGGGAATGGGCATGTATATAATATATGTTCATATATGTATGGTTAAGGGGGAATGGGCATGTATATACTATATGTTCATATATGTATGTTTAAGGGAAATGGGCATGTATATACTATATGTTCATATATGTATGTTTAAGGGGCAATGGGCATGTATATACAATATGTTCATATATGTATGTTTAAGGGGGAATGGGCATGTATATACTATATGTTCATATATGTATGTTTAAGGGGGAATGAGCATGTATATACTATATGTTCATATATGTATGTTTAAGGGGGAATGGGCATGTATATACTACATGTTCATATATGTATGTTTAAGGGGGAATGGGCATGTATATACTATATTTTCATATATGTATGGTTAAGGGGGAATGGGCATGTATATACTATATGTTCATATATGTATGGTTATGGGGAAATGGGCATGTATATACTATATGTTCATATATGTATGGTTAAGGGGGAATGGGCATGTATATACTATATGTTCATATATGTATGTTTAAGGGGGAATGGGCATGTATATACTATATATTCATATATGTATGTTTAAGGGGGAATGTGCATGTATATACTATATGTTCATAAATGTATGTTTAAGGGGGAATGGGCATGTATATACTATATGTTCATATATGTATGTTTAAGAGGGAATGGGCATGTATATACTATATGTTCATATATGTATGTTTAAGGGGGAATGGGCATGTATATACTTTATGTTCATATATGTATGTTTAAGGGGGAATGGGCATGTATATACTATATGTTCATATATGTATGTTTAAGGGGGAATGGGCATGTATATACTATTATGTTCATATATGTATGTTTATGGGGGAATGGGCATGTATATACTATATGTTCATATATGTATGTTTAAGGGGGAATGGGCATGTATATACTATATGTTCATATATGTATGTTTAAGGGGGAATGGGCATGTATATACTATATGTTCATATATGTATGTTTAAGGGGGAATGGGCATTTATATACTATATGTTCATAAATGTATGTTTAAGGGCGAATGGGCATGTATATATTATATGTTCATATATGTATGTTTAAGGGGGAATGGGCATGTATATACTATATGTTCATATATGTATGTTTAAGGGGGAATGGGCATGTATATACTATATGTTCATATATGTATGGTTAAGGGGGAATGGGCATGTATATACTATATGTTCATATATGTATGTTTAAAGGGGAATGGGCATGTATATACTATATGTTCATATCATATGTATGTTTAAGGGGGAATGGACATGTATATACTGTATGTTCATATATGTATGTTTAAGGGGGAATGGGCATGTATATAATATATGTTCATATATGTATGGTTAAGGGGGAATGGGCATGTATATACTATATGTTCATATATGTATGTTTAAGGGAAATGGGCATGTATATACTATATGTTCATATATGTATGTTTAAGGGGCAATGGGCATGTATATACTATATGTTCATATATGTATGTTTAAGGGGGAATGGGCATGTATATACTATATGTTCATATATGTATGTTTAAGTGGGAATGGGCATGTATATACTATATGTTCATATGTGTATGTTTAAGGGGGAATGGGCATGTATATACAATATGTTCATATGTGTATGTTTAAGGGGGAATGGGCATGTATATACTATATGTTCATATGTGTATGTTTAAGTGGGAATGGGCATGTATATACTATATGTTCATATATGTATGTTTAAGGGGGAATGTGCATGTATATACTATATGTTCAAATATGTATGTTTAAGGGGGAATGGGCATGTATATACTATATGTTCATATATGTATGTTTAAGGGGGAATGGGCATGTATATACTATAATTATGTTCATATATGTATGTTTAAGGGGGAATGGACATGTATATACTATTATGTTCATGTATGTATGTTTAAGGGGGAATGGGCATGTATATACTATATGTTCATGTATGTATGGTTAAGGGGGAATGGGCATGTATATACTAATTATGTTCATGTATGTATGTTTAAGGCGGAATGGGCATGTATATACTATATGTTCATATATGTATGGTTAAGGGGGAATGGGCATGTATATACTATATGTTTATATATGTATGGTTAAGGGGGAATGGGCATGTATATACTATATGTTCATATATGTATGGTTAAGGGGGAATGGGCATTTATATACTATATGTTCATAAATGTATGTTTAAGGGCGAATGGGCATGTATATATTATATGTTCATATATGTATGTTTAAGGGGGAATGGGCATGTATATACTATATGTTCATATATGTATGTTTAAGGGGGAATGGGCATGTATATACTATATGTTCATATATGTATGGTTAAGGGGGAATGGGCATGTATATACTATATGTTCATATATGTATGTTTAAAGGGGAATGGGCATGTATATACTATATGTTCATATCATATGTATGTTTAAGGGGGAATGGACATGTATATACTGTATGTTCATATATGTATGTTTAAGGGGGAATGGGCATGTATATAATATATGTTCATATATGTATGGTTAAGGGGGAATGGGCATGTATATACTATATGTTCATATATGTATGTTTAAGGGAAATGGGCATGTATATACTATATGTTCATATATGTATGTTTAAGGGGCAATGGGCATGTATATACAATATGTTCATATATGTATGTTTAAGGGGGAATGGGCATGTATATACTATATGTTCATATATGTATGTTTAAGGGGGAATGAGCATGTATGTACTATATGTTCATATATGTATGTTTAAGGGGGAATGGGCATGTATATACTACATGTTCATATAAGTATGTTTAAGGGGGAATGGGCATGTATATACTATATTTTCATATATGTATGGTTAAGGGGGAATGGGCATGTATATACTATATGTTCATATATGTATGGTTATGGGGAATGGGCATGTATATACTATATGTTCATATATGTATGGTTAAGGGGGAATGGGCATGTATATACTATATGTTCATATATGTATGTTTAAGGGGGAATGGGCATGTATATACTATATATTCATATATGTATGTTTAAGGGGGAATGTGCATGTATATACTATATGTTCATAAATGTATGTTTAAGGGGGAATGGGCATGTATATACTATATGTTCATATATGTATGTTTAAGAGGGAATGGGCATGTATATACTATATGTTCATATATGTATGTTTAAGGGGGAATGGGCATGTATATACTTTATGTTCATATATGTATGTTTAAGGGGGAATGGGCATGTATATACTATATGTTCATATATGTATGTTTAAGGGGGAATGGGCATGTATATACTATTATGTTCATATATGTATGTTTATGGGGGAATGGGCATGTATATACTATATGTTCATATATGTATGTTTAAGGGGGAATGGGCATGTATATACTATATGTTCATATATGTATGTTTAAGGGGGAATGGGCATGTATATACTATATGTTCATATATGTATGTTTAATTGGGAATGGGCATGTATATACTATATGTATGTTTAAGGGGGAATGGGCATGTATATACTATATGTATGTTTAAGGGGGAATGGGCATGTATATACTATATGTTCATATATGTATGTTTAGGGGAATGAGCATGTATATACTATATGTTCATATATGTATGTTTAAGGGGGAATGGGCATGTATATACTATATGTTCATATATGTATGTTTAAAGGGGAATGGGCATGTATATACTATATGTTCATATATGTATGTTTATGGGGGAATGGGCATGTATATACTATATGTTCATATATGTATGTTTAAGGGGGAATGGGCATGTATATACTATATGTTCATATATGTATGTTTAAGGGGGAATGGGCATGTATATACTATATGTTCATATATGTATGGTTAAGGGGGAATGGGCATGTATATACTATATGTTCATATATGTATGTTTAAGGGGGAATGGGCATGTATATACTATATGTTCATATATGTATGTTTAAGGGGAATGGGCATATATATACTATATGTTCATATATGTATGGTTAAGGGGGAATGGGCATGTTTATACTATATGTTCATATATGTATGGTTAAGGGGGAATGGGCATGTATATACTATATGTTCATATATGTATGTTTAAGGGGGAATGGGCATGTATATACTATATGTTCATATATATATGTTTAAGGGGGAATGGGCATGTATATACTATATGTTCATATATGTATGTTTAAGGGGGAATGGGCATGTATATACTATATGTTCAAATATGTATGTTTAAGGGGGAATGGGCATGTATATACTATATGTTCATATATGTATGTTTAAGGGGGAATGGGCATGTATATACTATAATTATGTTCATATATGTATGTTTAAGGGGGAATGGACATGTATATACTATTATGTTCATGTATGTATGTTTAAGGGGGAATGGGCATGTATATACTATATGTTCATGTATGTATGGTTAAGGGGGAATGGGCATGTATATACTAATTATGTTCATGTATGTATGTTTAAGGCGGAATGGGCATGTATATACTATATGTTCATATATGTATGGTTAAGGGGGAATGGGCATGTATATACTATATGTTTATATATGTATGGTTAAGGGGGAATGGGCATGTATATACTATATGTTCATATATGTATGGTTAAGGGGGAATGGGCATTTATATACTATATGTTCATAAATGTATGTTTAAGGGCGAATGGGCATGTATATATTATATGTTCATATATGTATGTTTAAGGGGGAATGGGCATGTATATACTATATGTTCATATATGTATGTTTAAGGGGGAATGGGCATGTATATACTATATGTTCATATATGTATGGTTAAGGGGGAATGGGCATGTATATACTATATGTTCATATATGTATGTTTAAAGGGGAATGGGCATGTATATACTATATGTTCATATCATATGTATGTTTAAGGGGGAATGGACATGTATATACTGTATGTTCATATATGTATGTTTAAGGGGGAATGGGCATGTATATAATATATGTTCATATATGTATGGTTAAGGGGGAATGGGCATGTATATACTATATGTTCATATATGTATGTTTAAGGGAAATGGGCATGTATATACTATATGTTCATATATGTATGTTTAAGGGGCAATGGGCATGTATATACAATATGTTCATATATGTATGTTTAAGGGGGAATGGGCATGTATATACTATATGTTCATATATGTATGTTTAAGGGGGAATGAGCATGTATATACTATATGTTCATATATGTATGTTTAAGGGGGAATGGGCATGTATATACTACATGTTCATATATGTATGTTTAAGGGGGAATGGGCATGTATATACTATATTTTCATATATGTATGGTTAAGGGGGAATGGGCATGTATATACTATATGTTCATATATGTATGGTTATGGGGAAATGGGCATGTATATACTATATGTTCATATATGTATGGTTAAGGGGGAATGGGCATGTATATACTATATGTTCATATATGTATGTTTAAGGGGGAATGGGCATGTATATACTATATATTCATATATGTATGTTTAAGGGGGAATGTGCATGTATATACTATATGTTCATAAATGTATGTTTAAGGGGGAATGGGCATGTATATACTATATGTTCATATATGTATGTTTAAGAGGGAATGGGCATGTATATACTATATGTTCATATATGTATGTTTAAAGGGGAATGGGCATGTATATACTTTATGTTCATATATGTATGTTTAAGGGGGAATGGGCATGTATATACTATATGTTCATATATGTATGTTTAAGGGGGAATGGGCATGTATATACTATTATGTTCATATATGTATGTTTATGGGGGAATGGGCATGTATATACTATATGTTCATATATGTATGTTTGAGGGGGAATGGGCATGTATATACTATATGTTCATATATGTATGTTTAAGGGGGAATGGGCATGTATATACTATATGTTCATATATGTATGTTTAAGGGGGAATGGGCATTTATATACTATATGTTCATAAATGTATGTTTAAGGGCGAATGGGCATGTATATATTATATGTTCATATATGTATGTTTAAGGGGGAATGGGCATGTATATACTATATGTTCATATATGTATGTTTAAGGGGGAATGGGCATGTATATACTATATGTTCATATATGTATGGTTAAGGGGGAATGGGCATGTATATACTATATGTTCATATATGTATGTTTAAAGGGGAATGGGCATGTATATACTATATGTTCATATCATATGTATGTTTAAGGGGGAATGGACATGTATATACTGTATGTTCATATATGTATGTTTAAGGGGGAATGGGCATGTATATAATATATGTTCATATATGTATGGTTAAGGGGGAATGGGCATGTATATACTATATGTTCATATATGTATGTTTAAGGGAAATGGGCATGTATATACTATATGTTCATATATGTATGTTTAAGGGGCAATGGGCATGTATATACAATATGTTCATATATGTATGTTTAAGGGGGAATGGGCATGTATATACTATATGTTCATATATGTATGTTTAAGGGGGAATGAGCATGTATGTACTATATGTTCATATATGTATGTTTAAGGGGGAATGGGCATGTATATACTACATGTTCATATATGTATGTTTAAGGGGGAATGGGCATGTATATACTATATTTTCATATATGTATGGTTAAGGGGGAATGGGCATGTATATACTATATGTTCATATATGTATGGTTATGGGGAAATGGGCATGTATATACTATATGTTCATATATGTATGGTTAAGGGGGAATGGGCATGTATATACTATATGTTCATATATGTATGTTTAAGGGGGAATGGGCATGTATATACTATATATTCATATATGTATGTTTAAGGGGGAATGTGCATGTATATACTATATGTTCATAAATGTATGTTTAAGGGGGAATGGGCATGTATATACTATATGTTCATATATGTATGTTTAAGAGGGAATGGGCATGTATATACTATATGTTCATATATGTATGTTTAAGGGGGAATGGGCATGTATATACTTTATGTTCATATATGTATGTTTAAGGGGGAATGGGCATGTATATACTATATGTTCATATATGTATGTTTAAGGGGGAATGGGCATGTATATACTATTATGTTCATATATGTATGTTTATGGGGGAATGGGCATGTATATACTATATGTTCATATATGTATGTTTAAGGGGGAATGGGCATGTATATACTATATGTTCATATATGTATGTTTAAGGGGGAATGGGCATGTATATACTATATGTTCATATATGTATGTTTAAGGGGGAATGGGCATGTATATACTATATGTATGTTTAAGGGGGAATGGGCATGTATATACTATATGTATGTTTAAGGGGGAATGGGCATGTATATACTATATGTTCATATATGTATGTTTAGGGGGAATGAGCATGTATATACTATATGTTCATATATGTATGTTTAAGGGGGAATGGGCATGTATATACTATATGTTCATATATGTATGTTTAAAGGGGAATGGGCATGTATATACTATATGTTCATATATGTATGTTTATGGGGGAATGGGCATGTATATACTATATGTTCATATATGTATGTTTAAGGGGGAATGGGCATGTATATACTATATGTTCATATATGTATGTTTAAGGGGGAATGGGCATGTATATACTATATGTTCATATATGTATGGTTAAGGGGGAATGGGCATGTATATACTATATGTTCATATATGTATGTTTAAGGGGGAATGGGCATGGTATATACTATATGTTCATATATGTATGTTTAAGGGGAATGGGCATATATATACTATATGTTCATATATGTATGGTTAAGGGGAATGGGCATGTTTATACTATATGTTCATATATGTATGGTTAAGGGGGAATGGGCATGTATATACTATATGTTCATATATGTATGTTTAAGGGGGAATGGGCATGTATATACTATATGTTCATATATATATGTTTAAGGGGAATGGGCATGTATATACTATATGTTCATATATGTATGTTTAAGGGGGAATGGGCATGTATATACTATATGTTCAAATATGTATGTTCTAAGGGGGAATGGGCATGTATATACTATATGTTCATATATGTATGTTTAAGGGGGAATGGGCATGTATATACTATAATTATGTTCATATATGTATGTTTAAGGGGGAATGGACATGTATATACTATTATGTTCATGTATGTATGTTTAAGGGGGAATGGGCATGTATATACTATATGTTCATGTATGTATGGTTAAGGGGGAATGGGCATGTATATACTAATTATGTTCATGTATGTATGTTTAAGGCGGAATGGGCATGTATATACTATATGTTCATATATGTATGGTTAAGGGGGAATGGGCATGTATATACTATATGTTTATATATGTATGGTTAAAGGGGGAGTACAAAGGAGTACAAAGGAAATCAAGCAACAACAGATCTAGTGACCCTTCTAGGCTGCTTGTCCTCCAAAACACTGAGGATCAAGTGTCCAAACAGTGGTTTAGAGTGGGTAAGGGAACATTGGAAAGGGAACTACTGCCCTAGAACTAATGTCCGTGGCAGGATTAGGAAGTTAGTAGGGGACAGATGGGTTAGTAACTGAGGGGGGTATACAATAAAGTTATTCATTTACAAACGCAGTCAGTCGCGGGTTTGATGCGAGATATTTGTCTAAGCGGAGTTTAAATGAATCAACGGTGCTGCAGTCTATAACGTCTCGGGGAAGCCCATTCCACAAGTTGACAACTCGATTGAAGAAGAAATTCTTAGATTCGTGTGAGTTAAAAGATTTACCAATAATTTTGCAACCGTTTCCCCGCGTGTAATTAGATTGGTCGATAGTGAAGTACTTACTACAGTTCATATTGTCGATGCCTTTGATGATTTTGAACACTTGAATTAAGTCGCCTCTTAATCTGCGCTGGGTTAAAGGAAATAGATTTAATTCTCTAAGACGCTCTTCGTATGGTTTGTTCTTTAGGCTAGGTATCATTTTGGTAACTCTACGTTGAACTCGTTCTAGCTTGTTTATATCTTTTTGGTAATAAGGGCACCAGGATTGAACGCAGTATTCCAGAAGAGGGCGGACTAAGGAATTGTAAAGGGTTAGGATAACATCTTTGGATTTATGCTCAAATGACCTGCCTATAAAGCCAATTATTTTGTTTGCCTTCTTAACAACTTCTGAACATTGTTGACTCGGTTTTAGGTTACTCGATATTGTTACTCCCAGATCGGTTTCTTTGTTTACATTCTTAAGCTGAGTGCCATTCATCGAATAGTTTGCTTTCTCATTTAGGTATCCGATATGTAGTACTTTACATTTATCCGCATTGAAACTCATTTGCCAAATTTGGGCCCAACATGACAATTTATCTAGATTGTGTTGCATATCGTCAACTTGTTCTTTTGAGAGTACGCTATTTGCAATTTTTGTATCGTCAGCAAATTTCGAGACTGTACAGGTGAGACCCTCATCTATGTCGTTGATGTAAATTAGAAAGAGAATTGGTCCTAGTACCGATCCCTGGGGTACCCCACTACTTACATTGGTCCATTTAGATGCCTTACCGTTTATGACTACTCTTTGCTTTCTGTCGCTGAGCCAATTTTCTATCCATTTCAACACACCGTCTTGTATTCCATGCGCTTTTAGTTTTAGCAGTAATCGTTTGTGGGGAACTTTGTCAAAGGCCTTTTGAAAATCAAGGTATATAATATCTACAGCTTTACTCTCATCGTAGAGGTTGAAGATATCGTGGAAGAAGTCTAAGAGGTTTGTTAAACAGGAACGTTTTTTACGAAAGCCGTGTTGAGTATCTTTAAGTAAGTTATTTGCCTCTAAGTGATTTACGAGTCTGTCTCTTATGACCGTTTCTAGCATTTTACATACAATTGAGGTTAAGCTAATTGGACGATAGTTACTGGGTAGGGATTTGCTGCCTTTTTTGAATATCGGTGTTACGTTGGCTAGCTTCCACTGATCAGGCATAGTCCCAGACTGCAAGGATTCATTGAATAGCAATGTCAGTGGTTTGGAGAGCTCATCCTTAGCTTCCTTTAGAACTCTAGGTGAGATTGTATCAGGTCCAGGCGTTTTATTTACCTTGAGTTTATCTAAACAATTCAATACTTCTCTCTCTGTAACGGTGATATTGCTTAGAACATCTGAATTATCAATCTGAATCGGCGATGGTGTAGGGATATCACTGAGGTCTTCGGTTGTAAAAACTGATGCAAAGAAGGTATTGAGGGCATTACTCATTTGTACTTCGTCTTTGGTGTATTCTCCATTTTCATCGACTAACGGTCCAACAGTTGAAGTAACTACTTTTTTCTTTCTGATATAACTATAGAATTCTTTCGGGTTTGTTTTACTTTGATTCGCAACATGTAACTCGAGGGTCTTTTTACTTTGCTTAATTAACTTTTTGGCTTTGCGTCGTAGCTCTACAAATTTCACCCGTTCTTCGTCATTTTGTGAGGATTTTAATCTATCATTAGCAAATTTTTTAGCAAGCAGACAGTCTGAAATATCTTTATTCCACCATTTGGGCTTATCATTTTGGCCTGGACGCCGTATTTTCGATGGTATGCAGTCTTGCACTGCCTTAAGGTAAGTGGTTGTGAAACACTCCCAAGATGTATTTATGTCGTTATTGTTAGTCAGAAAGCTCCAGTCAGTTTCTTTAAGTTTTGATTTAAGTTTATGAAAATTTGCTTTCTTGAAATTAGGGACTTTCTCAATGCTGCTATTTGATTTGTTACTAGTAAACTTTAAAGTGAAAGTTATCGTACGATGGTCGCTGTTACTGAATTCATCACCAACATTCAAATTCTCTATTAATTCTTCTTTTGTTGCGAGTACTAGGTCAAGCACATTATTACCACGGGTCGGAGATTGTACAAATTGAAAAAGTGAACTCTCTTGCAAGTTAGCATAGAGGTCGTGTCCAGAGTGTGAAGTAAGAATATCGCCCCATTTAGTCACGGGTAAGTTGAAATCGCCAAGAATTACGGTATCTTGTATGTTAGTTATTTCTGCAATTTGTTCATAAATTTCACTGTCAGTTTGCACTGATTGAGATGGGGGTCTGTATAATAAAGCTAGTGTTATTTTAGTTCCTCGTTTATTATTTAATAGTACGTAAGATATGTCTATATTCGCAATTTGAGGTTTTGACATTAAGACGGGATTAAGACTTTCCTTTATAAAAAACAGAACTCCTCCTCCATTTCTATTGATCCGACTTTTCTCAAACATTGTATAACCAGGAAGCGTATATTCGGCTAAAAAGTCTCTGTCTTCCGTATTTAACCAAGATTCTGTAATGCCGATTATATCATAATGTTCTGTAAACACGATTTCCTCTAGATCTGAAAATTTATTGCGTATGCTACGAGCATTTACATAAAACACCTTAAGAGTATTAGAGTTGGATGTTACTGATTGTGCGTTGTCTGAATTTTCAGTTCGTATTTGACTTACACTACCCTGTCTTGGGTCTGGTTGACCCCGTTTTTTGAACGGAAATCCTTGACTGCATCGTTCAGCAGACGACCAAGACGTGCAGCTCCTACTTCATTGAGATGTACACCATCTCCTGAAAACAAAGATTTATCATAGTAAAAATTATCCCACGTGTCGACAAAGCCGATGTTCTCCTCCCTGCAGAGTTTGGCTAGTCGGCGATTTGTACTGGTAGCTATGTTGTAGAATCGGTTTTCTACATCAATCCGGGGAACAATTCCTGAAATTAAGATTCTATTAGATTTTTCCTTGAAGGACCTGATCAGCCGCCGGTACTTGCAAAGTAGTTCCTCTGACCGCGTCCGTTGGACATCGTTAGATCCAACGTGGATGATGTACGTAGTGCTTGCGGGGGCGAGCCTGGAAACCTCTTCCAGAGCCGCAACAATGTCGTCCACGCCGCCACCTGGGATACAGAATCGCTTTCTGGTCCTGGGTGCCCTGGCGCAGAACTCGGTTAGTTGGCCACGGACCATGGAGTCGCCCACAAGCCGAACTTCTTCCGTTTCCTCTTCCTCGTCAATAGCCAGAATTTTGAAGCGGTTTTGGCATGTTGTCGGGATGACCTTCCTGGTACTGGTACTGGGATGGACATTGTTTCTCACTAACTGAAAGTTGTCCTGGGGGGGAGTGAGAGTAGAGTCATTATTATTATCTGCAACATCTAAGGTAGCTGCTGGTGTGGGTACCGGTACTGTATGCACTGGAATGGCGGTTGACATAGTAGTGGTTTCTTGGGCCGAGGGCACTCCTACGTTGAGTGTGGCAAATTCTTGAAGGGATTCAAGCTTCGTAGTCAGGGCATCGATCTTGCGGTGAGCTGCATTCAATTCATGGAATGGGCATGTATATACTATATGTTCATATATGTATGGTTAAGGGGGAATGGGCATTTATATACTATATGTTCATAAATGTATGTTTAAGGGCGAATGGGCATGTATATATTATATGTTCATATATGTATGTTTAAGGGGGAATGGGCATGTATATACTATATGTTCATATATGTATGTTTAAGGGGGAATGGGCATGTATATACTATATGTTCATATATGTATGGTTAAGGGGGAATGGGCATGTATATACTATATGTTCATATATGTATGTTTAAAGGGGAATGGGCATGTATATACTATATGTTCATATCATATGTATGTTTAAGGGGGAATGGACATGTATATACTGTATGTTCATATATGTATGTTTAAGGGGGAATGGGCATGTATATAATATATGTTCATATATGTATGGTTAAGGGGGAATGGGCATGTATATACTATATGTTCATATATGTATGTTTAAGGGAAATGGGCATGTATATACTATATGTTCATATATGTATGTTTAAGGGGCAATGGGCATGTATATACAATATGTTCATATATGTATGTTTAAGGGGGAATGGGCATGTATATACTATATGTTCATATATGTATGTTTAAGGGGGAATGAGCATGTATATACTATATGTTCATATATGTATGTTTAAGGGGGAATGGGCATGTATATACTACATGTTCATATATGTATGTTTAAGGGGGAATGGGCATGTATATACTATATTTTCATATATGTATGGTTAAGGGGGAATGGGCATGTATATACTATATGTTCATATATGTATGGTTATGGGAAATGGGCATGTATATACTATATGTTCATATATGTATGGTTAAGGGGGAATGGGCATGTATATACTATATGTTCATATATGTATGTTTAAGGGGGAATGGGCATGTATATACTATATATTCATATATGTATGTTTAAGGGGGAATGTGCATGTATATACTATATGTTCATAAATGTATGTTTAAGGGGGAATGGGCATGTATATACTATATGTTCATATATGTATGTTTAAGAGGGAATGGGCATGTATATACTATATGTTCATATATGTATGTTTAAGGGGGAATGGGCATGTATATACTTTATGTTCATATATGTATGTTTAAGGGGGAATGGGCATGTATATACTATATGTTCATATATGTATGTTTAAGGGGGAATGGGCATGTATATACTATTATGTTCATATATGTATGTTTATGGGGGAATGGGCATGTATATACTATATGTTCATATATGTATGTTTAAGGGGGAATGGGCATGTATATACTATATGTTCATATATGTATGTTTAAGGGGGAATGGGCATGTATATACTATATGTTCATATATGTATGTTTAAGGGGGAATGGGCATGTATATACTATATGTATGTTTAAGGGGGAATGGGCATGTATATACTATATGTATGTTTAAGGGGGAATGGGCATGTATATACTATATGTTCATATATGTATGTTTAGGGGGAATGAGCATGTATATACTATATGTTCATATATGTATGTTTAAGGGGGAATGGGCATGTATATACTATATGTTCATATATGTATGTTTAAAGGGGAATGGGCATGTATATACTATATGTTCATATATGTATGTTTATGGGGGAATGGGCATGTATATACTATATGTTCATATATGTATGTTTAAGGGGGAATGGGCATGTATATACTATATGTTCATATATGTATGTTTAAGGGGGAATGGGCATGTATATACTATATGTTCATATATGTATGGTTAAGGGGGAATGGGCATGTATATACTATATGTTCATATATGTATGTTAAGGGGGAATGGGCATGTATATACTATATGTTCATATATGTATGTTTAAGGGGAATGGGCATATATATACTATATGTTCATATATGTATGGTTAAGGGGAATGGGCATGTTTATACTATATGTTCATATATGTATGGTTAAGGGGGAATGGGCATGTATACTATATGTTCATATATGTATGTTTAAGGGGGAATGGGCATGTATATACTATATGTCATATATATGTTTAAGGGGGAATGGGCATGTATATACTATATGTTCATATATGTTATGGATGTAGGGGCATGGATGTATACTATATGTTCATATATATATGTTTAAGGGGGAATGGGCATGTATATACTATATGTTCATATATGTATGTTTAAGGCGGGAATGGGCATGTATATACTATATGTTCATATATGTATGGTTAAAGGGGAATGGGCATGTATATACTATATGTTCATATATGTATGTTTAAGGGGGAATGGGCATGTATATACTATATGTTCATATATGTATGTTTAAGGGGGAATGGGCATGTATATACTATATGTTCATATATGTATGTTTAAGGGGGAAATGGGCATGTATATACTATATGTTCATATATGTATGGTTAAGGGGGAATGGGCATGTATATACTATATGTTCATATATGTATGGTTAAGGGGAATGGGCATGTATATACTATATGTTCATATATGTATGTTTAAGGGGGAATGGCATGTATATACTATATGTTCATATATGTATGTTTAAGGGGGAATGGGCTTGTATATACTATATGTTCATATATGTATGGTTAAGGGGAATGGGCATGTATATACTATATTTTCATATATGTATGTTTAAGGGGGAATGGGCATGTATATACTATAATATATGTTCATATATGTATGTTTAAGGGGGAATGGGCATGTATATACTATATGTTCATATATGTATGGTTAAGGGGGAATGGGCATGTATATACTATATGTTCATATATGTATGGTTAAGGGGGAATGGGCATGTATATACTATATGTTCATATATGTATGTTTAAGGGGGAATGGGCATGTATATACTATATGTTCATATATGTATGCTTTTTATGATTTTGTTTAGTTTCTTCTTAGGCTTCCATCAAGCTTAAACAAACAAAAACAGTTCAAGACCCTCCTTCAAGATATAATTGTTCAATTTTGTCGATAGACAAATTTCCTCTTCAATTACAGGCCCGCTATCGCTCGCCAGTTAAAAATCGACACCTAAAAGACACACACAACTCTTAATATTGAAAAAAAGGGACGAAAAGTCTTAAAATCGCCAAACTAATGGGCCGATCGTCTTAAAATTTGAATAGAAATGGGGCTAAACATGAGGAAGAAGGGTGACCATCATAACAATCCATATCCCCTTAATGGTAGCTTCACTCTGTATTGCCCGCTCTATATTGGTTAACTTACTTACCCTTATATTAGTCTACACTCTACAGTCTATTGATGTTAACCCCTTCTGTACCGATGCCGTCCTTTAACCTTTATTCTGGCTACTATTAGACGATTGTATTCACTTTCAAATGGGCCTTCAGCAATTAACCCTCTCCGACACATGAAGCTATTTTGAGCCTGTGGGGGATACTTTAAAGCCTTTGTTACCATCAGGGGTATTTAGAAACCTTTAGTTTAGTTATTTCAACCTCTGCAGTTGTCTTTGAGTTAGCTGTGGGCAGAAAACGAATTTTGGAGAGGTAATTATAAGAGTGAGAGAACTCTATTTCTTATTGCTAATCTGGCAACCTCTGCGTCATATGTGCGTGACAGGGTTAACAGGCTTCAAACTATCTCACTTAACCCTTTTTAGCACCACAGCTCCTTCTTGAGCTGCCCATCATCATAGTATTGCAAGAATATAATTTAAGAGACGTGGCCGTCACAGAAGGGGTTAAAACATAAGAGTTGTAAATTGGAGTGATACATGAACCCCCGTAGCTTTTGCTGAATAATTGCTGAGGCCTGGGTGATTATCATAAAGTTCCCACTGAATTATTTGGTGGAGCGCTTTATCACTCAGTGGATCACTGTTGGGGGTCAGGTACAGTTGGCCAAATAAGTGATGGAGCGGCACCAAATACATACTGATCAATAATTGCTATCAACACCATCTAAACTTTATTATGTGTCGAGTTTTTCCTGGCGAGTGATAGCGAGCCTGTAACATTAGAGGAACCAGCCTACGGCCGGGACATTTTTCTACTGAAAAATTTAAAAATTTATCTTGGGTCTAGGGTGTGTTATTTTAAGCTTGATGGAGGTCTATGAAACTAACTATAAACCTGCCCTTAACTTCCTTCCATTGACCTAGACTCACTCAAAGGGGTGCCACCTTGCGCGCGGTGGCAGGGCTTGAAACATGACCTATGGTCTCACCTATGTGGATAGCTTCTCTATGTTTTAACCCGTTCAGTACCGATACAGTTCCTTTAACTTTATTCTGGCTACTATTAGACGGGTTTATTCATCTCAGGAAGGCCGTATATTATCCATTAGAAGGCTACATAATGTCTTAAGTATTCTTTTTAGCTACCATAAATCCTTCCTAAGCTTCATAAAGTGATCTAAATGTAGCAGAACTTCTATACAAAGACGTCGCTTGTACAGAAGGGGTTTGGGTTTCAGTCTTGATCTGTCTCCTGGACCGAGTGCTCCCGTTCCTTCATCAATGGTAAGAGTGGGGCCTTCCAGTGGTGTAATGTTTTGGTTATAGGGGTGTTCGTAGGGAACCGTATCTTCAGGAGAAAACATATCATAAAGGTATACGTAGCGAACAACAACTTTATTAAGGTACCAACGTTTCGACATATCAACTTATGTCATCATCAGGGTCTAAAATTAAAAGAGAAAGAACACACGATATAAACTAACATACAAATTATTCTATGGGAGTTACACACATTAATGCACAATGTCCAAAGGGGCAGAACATACAAATTATTCTATGGGAGTTACACACATTAATGCACAATGTCCAAAGGGGCAGAACATACAAATTATTTTATGGGAGTTACACACATTAATGCACAATGTTCAAAGGGGCAGAACATACAAATTATTTTATGGGAGTTACACACATTAATGCACAATGTTCAAAGGGGCAGAACATACAAATTATTCTATGGGAGTTACACACATTAATGCACAATGTTCAAAGGGGCAGAACATACAAATTATTCAGTGGGAGGTACATATAATACTGCACAATGTTTTAAAGGGGCAGAACATACACATTATTCAGTGGGAGGTACATATAATACTGCACAATGTTTTAAAGGGGCAGAACATACAAATTATTCAGTGGGAGGTACATATAATACTGCACAATGTTTTAAAGGGGCAGAACATACAAATTATTCAGTGGGAGGTACATATAATACTGCACAATGTTTTAAAGGGGCAGAACATACAAATTATTCAGTGGGAGGTACATATAAT
The DNA here is from genome assembly GCA_037953745.1 of Lithodes maja. Classification (NCBI taxonomy): domain Eukaryota; kingdom Metazoa; phylum Arthropoda; class Malacostraca; order Decapoda; family Lithodidae; genus Lithodes; species Lithodes maja. The sequence continues at coordinate 23,017 of JBAKBP010022292.1, forward strand.
ACTGCACAATGTTTTAAAGGGGTCAGAACATACATATTATTCAGTGGGAGGTACATAAAATACTGCACAATGATTTAAAGGAGCAGAACATACAAATTATTCAGTGGGAGGTACATATAATACTGCACAATGTTTTAAAGGGGCAGAACATACAAATTATTCAGTGGGAGGTACATATAATACTGCACAATGTTTTAAAGGGGGCAGCACATACAAATTATTCAGTGGGAGGTACATATAATACTGCACAATGTTTTTAAAGGGGCAGAACATACAAATTATTCAGTGGGAGGTACATATAATACTGCACAATGTTTTAAAGGGGCAGAACATACAAATTATTCAGTGGGAGGTACATATAATACTGCACAAGTTTTAAAGGGGCAGAACATACAAATTATTCAGTGGGAGGTACATATAATACTGCACAATGTTTTAAAGGGGCAGAACATACAAATTATTCAGTGGGAGGTACATATAATACTGCACAATGTTTTAAAGGGGCAGAACATACAAATTATTCAGTGGGAGGTACATATAATACTGCACAATGTTTTAAAGGGGCAGAACATACACATTATTCAGTGGGAGGTACATATAATACTGCACAATGTTTTAAAGGGGCAGAACATACAAATTATTCAGTGGGAGGTACATATAATACTGCACAATGTTTTAAAGGGGCAGAACATACACATTATTCAGTGGGAGGTACATATAATACTGCACAATGTTTTAAAGGGGCAGAACATACACATTATTCAGTGGGAGGTACATATAATACTGCACAATGTTTTAAAGGGGCAGAACATACAAATTATTCAGTGGGAGGTACATATAATACTGCACAATGTTTTAAAGGGGCAGAACATACACATTATTCAGTGGGAGGTACATATAATACTGCACAATGTTTTAAAGGGGCAGAACATACAAATTATTCAGGAGGTACATATAATACTGCACAATGTTTTAAAGGGGCAGAACATACAAATTATTCAGTGGGAGGTACATATAATACTGCACAATGTTTTAAAGGGGCAGAACATACAAATTATTCAGTGGGAGGTACATATAATACTGCACAATGTTTTAAAGGGGCAGCACATACAAATTATTCAGTGGGAGGTACATATAATACTGCACAATGTTTTAAAGGGGCAGAACATACAAATTATTCAGTGGGAGGTACATATAATACTGCACAATGTTTTAAAGGGGCAGAACATACAAATTATTCAGTGGGAGGTACATATAATACTGCACAATATTTTAAAGGGGCAGAACATACAAATTATTCAGTGGGAGGTACATATAATACTGCACAATGTTTTAAAGGGGCAGCACATACAAATTATTCAGTGGGAGGTACATATAATACTGCACAATGTTTTAAAGGGGCAGAACATACACATTATTCAGTGGGAGGTACATATAATACTGCACAATGTTTTAAAGGGGCAGAACATACAAATTATTCAGTGGGAGGTACATATAATACTCCACAATGTTTTAAAGGGGCAGAACATACAAATTATTCAGTGGGAGGTACATATAATACTGCACAATGTTTTAAAGGGGCAGAACATACAAATTATTCAGTGGGAGGTACATATAATACTGCACAATGTTTTAAAGGGGCAGAACATACACATTATTCAGTGGGAGGTACATATAATACTGCACAATGTTTTAAAGGGGCAGAACATACAAATTATTCAGTGGGAGGTACATATAATACTGCACAATGTTTTAAAGGGGCAGCACATACACATTATTCAGTGGGAGGTACATATAATACTGCACAATGTTTTAAAGGGGCAGAACATACAAATTATTCAGTGGGAGGTACATATAATACTGCACAATGTTTTAAAGGGGCAGAACATACAAATTATTCAGTGGGAGGTACATATAATACTGCACAATGTTTTAAAGGGGCAGAACATACAAATTATTCAGTGGGAGGTACATATAATACTGCACAATGTTTTAAAGGGGCAGAACATACACATTATTCAGTGGGAGGTACATATAATACTGTACAATGTTTTAAAGGGGCAGAACATACAAATTATTCAGTGGGAGGTACATATAATACTGCACAATGTTTTAAAGGGGCAGCACATACACATTATTCAGTGGGAGGTACATATAATACTGCACAATGTTTTAAAGGGGCAGAACATACAAATTATTCAGTGGGAGGTACATATAATACTGCACAATGTTTTAAAGGGGCAGAACATACAAATTATTCAGTGGGAGGTACATATAATACTGCACAATGTTTTAAAGGGGCAGAACATACAAATTATTCAGTGGGAGGTACATATAATACTGCACAATGTTTTAAAGGGGCAGAACATACAAATTATTCAGTGGGAGGTACATATAATACTGCACAATGTTTTAAAGGGGCAGAACATACACATTATTCAGTGGGAGGTACATATAATACTGCACAATGTTTTAAAGGGGCAGAACATACAACTTATTCAGTGGGAGGTACATATAATACTGCACAATGTTTTAAAGGGGCAGAACATACAAATTATTCAGTGGGAGGTACATATAATACTGCACAATGTTTTAAAGGGGCAGAACATACAAATTATTCAGTGGGAGGTACATATAATACTGCACAATGTTTTAAAGGGGCAGAACATACAAATTATTCAGTGGGAGGTACATATAATACTGCACAATGTTTTAAAGGGGCAGCACATACAAATTATTCAGTGGGAGGTACATATAATACTGCACAATGTTTTAAAGGGGCAGAACATACACATTATTCAGTGGGAGGTACATATAATACTGCACAATGTTTTAAAGGGGCAGAACATACAAATTATTCAGTGGGAGGTACATATAATACTGCACAATGTTTTAAAGGGGCAGAACATACAAATTATTCAGTGGGAGGTACATATAATACTGCACAATGTTTTAACCCTTAATTAGCGGCGAGCAACATAAGTCGAGTTAAATAAAGCTGGACTATGTGGCGGTGCTCGACATATATCGTGTGGCAATTTCAGCACGTAATGTGGCTGAGAGAGAGAGACAAGTGGTGGCAGGAGAGTAGCGAGCGTATGACTGCTCCAGACCACCGCGGCGAACCTACTGACATGAATCCCACCTCCTCCCTCCCTCTCTCACTCGCTATATACGGAATTGTATGGGGAAAGTGCCTAATTACATGCTTTTTGCACTCGCGTTGCACAGTTATTGCAAGAAAACTAGCCATCATAAAAGGATCGTTATGGTGTCATTCGAAAGCTCTGTTTATGCCCTTTCAGGGATAGATACTTGTTTTACGTTCTGGGTCTTATTTAGGCATGAAAATGATCACGTAAACAGCCCTATTTTGGCTAAAAACACCCCGCTGGGCGGTACATATAAATAAACCGCATAGGCCGCTCGTAAGGTGTTATAGGGGCAGAACATACAAATTATTCAGTGGGAGGTACACATAATACTCCACAATGTTTTAAAGGGGCAGCACATACAAATTATTCAGTGGGAGGTACATATAATACTGCACAATGTTTTAAAGGGGCAGCACATACAAATTATTCAGTGGGAGGTACATATAATACTGCACAATGTTTTAAAGGGGCAGAACATACACATTATTCAGTGGGAGGTACATATAATACTGCACAATATTTTAAAGGGGCATAACATACACATTATTCAGTGGGAGGTACATATAATACTGCACAATGTTTTAAAGGGGCAGAACATACAAATTATTCAGTGGGAGGTACATATAATACTGCACAATGTTTTAAAGGGGCAGAACATACAAATTATTCAGTGGGAGGTACATATAATACTGCACAATGTTTTAAAGGGGCAGAACATTCACATTATTCAGTGGGAGGTACATATAATACTGCACAATGTTTTAAAGGGGCAGAACATACAAATTATTCAGTGGGAGGTACATATAATACTGCACAATGTTTTAAAGGGGCAGAACATACAAATTATTCAGTGGGAGGTACATATAATACTGCACAATGTTTTAAAGGGGCAGAACATACAAATTATTCAGTGGGAGGTACATATAATACTGCACAATGTTTTAAAGGGGCAGCACATACAAATTATTCAGTGGGAGGTACATATAATACTGCACAATTTTTTAAAGGGGCAGAACATACAAATTATTCAGTGGGAGGTACATATAATACTGCACAATGTTTTAAAGGGGTAGAACATACACATTATTCAGTGGGAGGTACATATAATACTGCACAATGTTTTAAAGGGGCAGCAGATATGGTATTGTTAATTAAGTTTGGGTTTCATTTGTTGCATATAAATTGAGTCTAGGGTTCTCACAATTTTACTTGGGCAAATATCTATAATTAAATAATAGTTTCAGTTTAATTGTACAAACCTCTGCATGTTCTCTTACTGCTGAGTGAGGAGGGCTTAGTACGGGGCAACCTGTTCGGCTCGATTGGCTTACGTGCTCATCGGTGCGGATTTTGAAAGCACGTGTAGTGCTCCAAATAATTATACCTGGCCTGGCAGCTCGGGCAGGTGAAACAATACACCACCGATGAGCGCAAGTCTGTCGGCACTCGATCTTTGTAATGAAACAATGAAACTATTTTGAATGTGCTTTTATATATGAATCGAAAGTTGATTTGTGGATAACATTTTGACAATAAAACTTTTACTGATTTCTCAATGTTCATGGACAATTCTCCAAGATAAGGTAAAGGTAAGTATATGTCCTCCTTATTCACAGTTGGTATACAGAGTTATGGTTGATATTTAGTATTGAGAAATTTGCTTTCTAGTGTATCAAATAATTGGGGACAGGATCCATGAACAAGTTTTTGAGAAAGGCTAATTCTTTGTGAATTAAATCATGAGTAGAAGAGAGTGAGAATTAGGCCCTATGAATCAATGTTTTCACAGCGTTTATTTTTAAACGAAACTGACTGAAGCTAAAGAAGCTAGTGCCCAGCCCTGAGAAGGTAGGTTTACGAACAATATAAAATACTAGAGGCTTATTGCAACTTTCAATAAACAAATACTAGAGGCTTATTGCAACTTTCAATAAACAAATACTAGAGGCTTATTGCAACTTTCAATAAACAAATACTAGAGGCTTATTGCAACTTTCAATAAACAAATACTAGAGGCTTATTGCAACTTTCAATAAACAAATACTAGAGGCTTATTGCAACTTTCAATAAACAAATACTAGAGGCTTATTGCAACTTTCAATAAACAAATACTAGAGGCTTATTGCAACTTTCAATAAACAAATACTAGAGGCTTATTGCAACTTTCAATAAACAAATACTAGAGGCTTATTGCAACTTTCAATAAACAAATACTAGAGGCTTATTGCCACTTTCAATAAACAAATACTAGAGGCTTATTGCAACTTTCAATAAACAAATACTAGAGGCTTATTGCAACTTTCAATAAACAAATACTAGAGGCTTATTGCAACTTTCAATAAACAAATACTAGAGGCTTATTGCCACTTTCAATAAACAAATACTAGAGGCTTATTGCAACTTTCAATAAACAAATACTAGAGGCTTATTGCAACTTTCAATAAACAAATCTAACAAAGGGAGGGAGTTTTGCATTACATTCTGGCTCTATTGTGGATTGAATGTTACTGTGTTATTTGTTGATATATTCTATTGTGGATTGAATGTTACTGTGTTATTTGTTGATATATTCTATTGTGGATTGAATGTTACTGTGTTATTTGTTGATATATTCTATTGTGGATTGAATGTTACTGTGTTATTTGTTGATATATTCTATTGTGGATTGAATGTTACTGTGTTATTTGTTGATATATTCTATTGTGGATTGAATGTTACTGTGTTATTTGTTGATATATTCTATTGTGGATTGAATGTTACTGTGTTATTTGTTGATATATTCTATTGTGGATTGAATGTTACTGTGTTATTTGTTGATATATTCTATTGTGGATTGAATGTTACTGTGTTATTTGTTGATATATTCTATTGTGGATTGAATGTTACTGTGTTATTTGTTGATATATTCTATTGTGGATTGAATGTTACTGTGTTATTTGTTGATATATTCTATTGTGGATTGAATGTTACTGTGTTATTTGTTGATATATTCTATTGTGGATTGAATGTTACTGTGTTATTTGTTGATATATTCTATTGTGGATTGAATGTTACTGTGTTATTTGTTGATATATTCTATTGTGGATTGAATGTTACTGTGTTATTTGTTGATATATTCTATTGTGGATTGAATGTTACTGTGTTATTTGTTGATATATTCTATTGTGGATTGAATGTTACTGTGTTATTTGTTGATATATTCTATTGTGGATTGAATGTTACTGTGTTATTTGTTGATATATTCTATTGTGGATTGAATGTTACTGTGTTATTTGTTGATATATTCTATTGTGGATTGAATGTTACTGTGTTATTTGTTGATATATTCTATTGTGGATTGAATGTTACTGTGTTATTTGTTGATATATTCTATTGTGGATTGAATGTTACTGTGTTATTTGTTGATATATTCTATTGTGGATTGAATGTTACTGTGTTATTTGTTGATATATGCTATTGTGGATTGAATGTTACTGTGTTATTTGTTGATATATTCTATTGTGGATTGAATGTTACTGTGTTATTTGTTGATATATTCTAAATAATTGTTAGCTTGAGTGGCATTACGAAAATAATGCAAGGGTATCATCAACATATAAGAACATAAGAACATAAGAAAATGGGAGTCTGCAGAAAGCCGATTGGCCTAAGCAAGGCAGATCCCTGTCCCACACAACCCCAATTACAAAGCCCAATTATAGGCTGAACACTCTAATACCCTGAGGATCATCTTACCAAAACGGTTAGAGATTTAACGCAGGATTACGGGGTCTGCAGAGCGCTGATTGGCCCAACCCTGCTGATCCCCCTTCACACCCAACCCTTCTCGTCCATATGCTTATCCAATTTTATCTTAAAGCTCCCTATCGTTTTTAATCCCACTATAGCACTTGGTAGTCCATTCCACCCATCTACAACTGTTACCAAACCAATATTTGCCTATATCTTTTCTGAAAAGAAATGTATCTAATTTGAAACCATTGGTACGAGTTCTTTCGCTATCACTGAGCTTTAGTACATTTGTCATGTCCCCTTTGTTAATCCCACTAACCCACTTGAACACCTCTATCATATCCCCTCTAACTCTGCGTCTCTCTAACGAATGTAAGCCTAATTTCTTCAACCTTTCTTTATACGGAAGATTTCTAATATTATGGATAATTTTTGTCATTCTACGTTGTACTCTCTCCAATGAATCTATGTCCATTCTGTAATAAGGACACCAAAATTGAACAGCATAATCCATATGGGGTCTCACTAATGACAAGTAAAGTTTTAAGATAACATCAGCAGTTCTGTTACTCACTCCTAGAGATGAACCCGAGAAACCTGTTTGCCTTGTTTCGAACGCTTATACACTGTTGTCTAGGCTTCAAATAATTGCTAACAAACACACTTAGATCTTTCTCACAATTCGAGTTTTCTAATTCCATATTAGCTAGTTTATATTTAACATTTGTATGCATCTTCCCTATCTTTAATACCTTGCATTTGTCAATGTTAAACTTCATCTGCCAATTTACTGACCATTCGTGTAAGGTATCTAGATCCCTTTGGAGGCACTCTATATCTCTATCTGAATCAATTGTTCTCCCCATTTTGGTATCGTCTGCAAATGTACTTATCCTACTAGTTATACCTAAATCAAGGTCATTTATGTATATAACAAACAACAGAGGACCTAATACAGATCCCTGGGGGACACCACTTTTGACTGCTCCCCATTCTGACTTCGTACCATTTATGCTGACTCTCTGCTTCCTACCAATTAGCCATGACCTAATCCATCCCAACAACGCCCCACCTATTCCATGCGCCTCAACCTTTCTCATCAATCTCTCATGGGGGACTCTGTCGAAAGCTTTACTGAAATCTAAATATATTATATCATATGACTTGTCATTATCTACTGCTTCATATACCTCTGAGAAAAAACTAAGCAAATTAGTAAGGCAAGAACGTCCCTGAGTGAATCCATGCTGAGAAGAATTGATTAAATTAAATGTATCTAAGTGGTTTCTAATTTTACTAGCAATAATTGACTCTAGTAGCTTTCCAATGATTGATGTAAGACTAATGGGACGGTAATTGGATGCTATTGATTTGTCACCCTTTTTGAAGATCGGAACTACGTTTGCAAGCTTCCAAGCTTCTGGAACTATACCTGTCTCCAATGACTTGTTAAATAAAAATGTTAATGGGTAACTTAACTCATCCCTACATTCTTTTAATACTCTAGCATATACCTCATCAGGACCAGGCGATTTATGAGGTTTCAGTCTGTCAATTTCCTTAAGCACATCATTTCTACTTATAGTAATCGTACTTAACCTATTTTCTATACTATCGCTATATACCTTACGGACTTCTGGAAACTGTGTCAAATTTTCATTAGTGAAACGGAAAGAAATTGACTATTTAATGTACTGCACATTTCTAAATCATTTTCTGTCATTTCTCCTATCGAAGTTTTAAGGGGACCAATTACATCTCTAACCTTGGATTTATATAGTTGGTAAAAAGCTTTAGGATTATTGTTTGAGTCATTGGCAACCTTAATTTCATAATTTCTTTTTTCTTTCCTAATATCCTTTTTTACCTGTCTTGATAGATTCTGATAGTAAGCAAGTAGGTGAATTTCGCCTTTCCTAATTTTTCTATATATTCCTCTCTTTTGTCCTAGAAGATCTAATAGGCTATTATTCATCCATTTGGGTTGGTTCTGTGTTGATCTAAATTTTCTTTTGGGGATGTATTTATTTTGTGCATTGAATACTGACTCGATAAAATTATCGTATGTATCTACCAATGGTTGACGTCTCTTCCTGACTTGAGATGACAGGTGCCTGAGAAGGGGTACACTCATTTGGACACCTGGATCGACTTAATTTTTTGACCATAGGGTCAGCAAATAGGGCTCTTCTTAACCCACCATAATTGGCTTTTCTGAAGTCAGGTATTAATGTTGTATTCTCTCTGGTATTACCTTTCCATTGTATATTAAAATACACAGAATTGTGGTCACTATTTCCTAGGTGGTCCCCTATCTCTACATTATTTACCATATGTTCATTGTTACTGAAAACTAAATCGAGAATATTATTACCTCTAGTCGGCGTATCTATGAATTGAAATAAAAACTATCTTGTACTACCTCTATAAACTCCTCAGAATCAGAGTCTCCTATTTGATGCTGCCAATCTATATTCGGAAAATTAAAATCCCCCATAATGCACACATTGCTAAATCTTGATGCCATTTTAATTTCCTCCCATAATGACGTTCCGTCATTTCTACTCATATTTGGCGGTATATACATAACTCCAATAACTATGGTCTCACTACCTTCGTTAACCTCTACCCAAACACTTTCATTATCGTTATTTAGTCTAATACCTGATTTAATACAGCTTTTTAATGTACTCCTGACAAACACTGCTATACCGCCACCCCTCTTACTTGTTCGGTCATATTTAAACAAACTATATCCTGGTATATCAAATTCTGCTAAAAAATGCCTGGTTTCTGTATTAATCCACGTTTCAGTTAGCGCTATGTCTATATTTTCTTTGCTAACAAGGGCTCTAAGTTCGTTCATTTTGTTACATAGACTCCTACAGTTTGTGTAATATACTCTCAATTTACTTCTTTTCTTTATACCTAATTTACCTTTATTTCTAACGACATTTCCATCTTCCGTTGCACCATCACTACTATCATTTGCAATATAGTCATCATTTTTAGCATGAGACTGAATATCCTTATCGCTTTCGCCTGACGCTAAAATTGTTCCATTTAACCTCTCATTTACACTCTTAATATTTCTGTCCAAAACCCCACAACCACCCTATCTAAAGAACTAGCTAATGTAGAAACCCCTAACCGTGAAAGATGAACCCCATCCCTTGCGTACATCCCATCTCTCCCATAGAAACTATCCCAGTTATCAATGAATGGTATTGCTTTTTCTTTGCAATATTTCTCCAAACGGCAATTGACACCAATCGCCCTAGATGTCCATTCCTTGGGAACTCCTCTTCTGGGTAGGATACAATGTACTACAGGGATCCCTCCCTTCATCCTAACCTTATCTAACACATCCCGATACTGCTGCAGCAGTTCCTCACTTCTACCCTTACCAACATCGTTACTCCCGGCACTGAGACAGATAATGGGGTTATCTCCACTATCTTCCAAGATGTGGTCCATCTTCTCTAAAACCCTCCCAACTCCATGGCCAGGCATGGCCATTAGGACCTTCCTAAGTTTAGTGTGGGTAGCCCTAACTAAATGTCTTACCATGGAGTCGCCCACAATCGACACAGACTTACCTTCTCGGGACACAGACTTACCTTTCCCTCGGGAGGATCCAGCAGTTGCAGTTGGAGAACCCCCGGTGGTGGCAGAAGCTCCCTTGGTGGTGGTGGTGGTGGTGGTGGGGGTGGTGGTGGTGGTAGGTAGCACAGCGTCAGCGGTTGGAGCCGAGTCGGCGGCAGGCACTTCGTCTAACCCTCCCTTATCCTGACTATCTTTTCCCTCACATTCGTCTCGCAAAGGAGAGAATGTATTTGTCACACTCATACCTATTCTACTATCCTGCTTCTTGAGTGTGACTTTCCCACCCGTATTTTTAACAACCTGCCATGAATACAATTTTTCATCAACTTCCTCCCTTTTCCCCTTACTCGACTTAATTTCCTCTTGGCTAAGCTTGAAAGGTAGATTTTCGTCTTTAATCAAATCCACTTACCTCTGAAGTTTAACATTAACCTCCCTTAGAGCCAAGACCTCTTCCTTCACCACAACCATCTCTTCCCTTACCTGGAGAATAAGATGATGCAGTTCAGTAAAGGACTCGCACTCCATACCTGACATGATCCCAAAAAGCTTAGCGAGGAGCAAACAACTAAGTACAGAAAACAAAAACAAATAAATCAACTAACAGCTAAAAACTGAGCTAAAACACTTTTATATATACACGAGTGCACTGCCTCCAAACACAGGTAGGCGCGTATGGTCACTGGGTCACGAGCAGGTGGTCCGGGCAGGACCACTTTATCTGCGATAAAGGAGTGGTGTGAAATGAATGGGAAAGTTTTCTAGCCAAATGTTCTCAAAATGACAAAGGAATGACAAAATATACAAACAAATAAACGCTGTTGCTATGGGATCTCCCCTAAGCTGTATATTTGCTCAGGAATCGTCCCCCGGCTCGGTGTAGAGAGCCGATTTTACAACATAGGCACCAGCACAAATCGTCATCTAGCTAACCTCTGCAGGAAAGAGAACGTAGGATTCGTCGACACCTGGGACAATTTTTACTACGATGATATTTGTTTTCGGACGATGGAGTTCATCTGAACCAGGTGGGAGCAACACGTTTTGGACATCTTCTCAACGAGGCGTTGAAGGATTTTCGGAAAAGAAATTGACTCAACACAGGACAAGCAGGAAGGAGGACCGAAGACAGAGAGGACGGCGACCTGCGAAGGACTTAAATGTTAATCCGTTAAGAACCACGACTTTAAATAAAGATCAATCATCAAGACCCAAATCCCAAACCCTCAAAGTTTTCTATGCAAATGCTTGTAACATACGCAATAAATTCTCAGATCTAGAGGAACTTGAGTTCACAGAAAAATATATGATATAATCGGTATAACAGAATCCTGGCTAAATACGGTAGACAGAGACTTTTTGGCAGAATATACACTTCCCGGATATGTGATGTTTGAGAAAAGTCACATTAACAAAAATGGAGGAGGCGTTTTGTATTTCATCAAAGAAAGTTTTGCTCCCATCTTGATGTCAACACCACAAATGGAGCATGTCGAGATATCCTATGTACTATTACAAAATAATCACCAAACAAAAATAATACTTGCTCTAATATACAGACCCCCAGCCCAATCAATACAAACCGATCGAGACATTATTGAGCAAATTACTGAAGTAAGTAAATCACAGGATACCATAATTTTCGACGACCATAATTTACCTGTGACCAAGTGGGGCGATACTCTCACTTCACACTCTGGACATGATCTGTATACAAACCTACAAGAAAGTTCACTTCATCAATTTGTTCAATCTCCGAACCCGTGAAAATAATGTTTTTGACCTTGTATTAGCAACAAATGAAGACTTAGTAGAATATTTGAGTGTTGGTGATGAAGTCAGTAATAGTGACCATTTGTACAATCACTTTCAGTTTAAAGTTTAATAGCAATGAACACAATACTAACAATGAGAAAGTCCTAAATTTCAAGAAGGCAAAATTCCGAAAACTTGGAGCAATACTTGATAAAGCTAACTGGAGCTGTTTGATTAATAACGACGACATGGATAAACAATGGGATTTTTCACCACCAATTTTGTTTTCTATGTGAGTGAGGGAGACAAAAGGCAGAACTGCCTGTAACGAGTGCCTTCCCCTGAGTTGAAAGAATGACAGGGCCAAAATCAAGGGACGCTCGAGCCAAAATGCCTGGATACACGGAGTTTGAAGCAATTTAAGTCATAGGCAGAGGGAAAAACTGATTCTGGGAGAGAGCTCCAGAGCTCAGCTGTTGAATAGAAGAAAGACTGAGAGTAACATTTCAATCTTGGGTTGAAGAGTTGCACAGAGTAGAGGTGGGATAGTGTTGCAGGACGGGTACCACGTACCCTACGTAGAGGTGGGATACACTGGGAGAGCTCTGAGGAACACTGATTATTGTAGTAGTGATAGAATAGCGAGAGAGATGCAACATTACAGGGAAGAGAGAGAGATTGCAGAGAGTTGGTGAGTGGACAGGAGTTAATTATACGGAAGGCCTTCCTTTCTGCTTTGTCTAAGAGTGCAGTGTAAGAGGATCCTCCCCACACATGTGAACAATACTCAATACAAGGACACACTGTGCCTCTGTACAGAGCAAGAAGCTGTGCAGGGGTAGAGAACCCCTTGAGGCGGTTGAGCACACCCAGCTTCTGGGAGGCTGCCTTAGCATGACTGGCAATATGGTCCTTGCAAGTGAGAGCAGAAGAGAAAGAGACACCAAGAATATTGAGAGAGGATGAAGGATTTATTTTTGTACTGTTGAAGTGTAAGGGATAGTCCTCTGGGAGTTCCGGACAGGTAGTAAGATGAAGAAATTGGGTTTTGGAAGCATTAAAGGCAACCAGGTTTTCTCTGCCCTAATTGGAGATGATAGTTAGATCAGAAGGTAGGCTATATATTGTATGGCTTCATTACGTTTGTTTTTGAGGGATTGCTGGCTGGGGCGTTCAGGAAAACTAATTGGGTAGTGTAAGGAAGCGTCGTCTGCCTATGAATGGATGGGACTGGAGGTACAGTTGAGAATCTTATTTATGAAAATTAGAAAGATAATGGGAGATAGGACAGAGCCCTGAGGAACACCGGAGTTGATAGGATGAGGAAGTGAGGGATGGCCGTCCACAACCGCAGCTATGGAACGGCCGGAAAGGAAATTAGAGACAAAGGCACAGATGGAGGGATAGAAACCGAAGGAGGGTAGTTTGGAAATTATAGATTTGTGCCAGACTCTATCGAAGGCCTTAAATTAAAAGTGGTGCAAGAGTGCATACCAACAAGAACAGGAGATCAGTAAATAATAATAGATCAAAGTGGTGGAATAGAGAGATTGCAGCGTGTCTGTTTGGTAAAAAGAACGCCCATGACAGATATACAATCTCTGAAAGCGAATAAGGGAAAACTATATTCGTAGATCTACGTCGCAAAGCCAAAAAGCTAATAAAGCAAAGCAAAAGACCCTAGAGTTGCACGTTGCAATTATAGCAAGACAAACCCAAAGGAATGCTATAGCTACATTAGGAAGAAAAAAGTAGTGACCTCAGCACTTTGACCATTAGTAGATGAGAACAGAGACTATACCACAGATGAAGCACAAATGAGTAAAGTCGGTATCACACGAGCGCTTTTTCCCTCAACATTTTTGCTCAACACTGGTCTGGCAGCTTATGAGGTAAACATTTATTACATATCTGTAGCCTAAATTCATCTATCACCAGTCTAGTTTCCGATACCAATGTACATTATTCCAGAAATGTTCCCAGACAATTTTGATCATCGAATGTTGACTATAAAAGCTCTCGTGTGATACCGGCTTTATGCTCTCAACACCTTCTTTGCATCAGTTTTCACAACAGAAGACTTTAGTGTTATTCCCTACAGCATCACTAGTACAAATAGTTCATTCAAATGCACTTAACAATATTCGTACTACTGAGAGAGAAGTAATGAATTGCTTCGACAATTTCAAGGTTAATAAATCGCCTGGACCCGATACTATTTATCACCAGAGTTTTCAAAGAAGCTAAATATGAGTTCTCCAAACCGCCTTACACTACTACTCAACAATTCTCAGAGAAGTGGGACTGTGGATTGAGAACGTAACCCCAATATATATATATATATATATATATATATACATATATAATATATTATACAGTATATATATATATATATATACAGTATATATATATATATACATGTGTGTGTGTGTGGATGAGCTTATATAGTATAATTTTAGTTGCGTTTTTATCTTATTTTAGTGTGTATATAATTGTGCTCATAACCAATCTGACATGAAGTATATTACAGTATAATTTATAATGTTAATTTTGTTCATAACCAATCTGACATGGAGTATATTACGGTATAATTTATAATGTTAATTTTGTTCATAACCAATCTGACATGGAGAATATTACGGTATAATTTATAATGTTAATTTTGTTCATAACCAATCTGACATGAAGTATATTACGGTATAATTTATAATGGTTAATTTTGTTCATAACCAATCTGACATGAAATATATTACGGTATAATTTATAATGTTAATTTTGTTCATAACCAATCTGACATGAAATATATTACGGTATAATTTATAATGTTAATTTTGTTCATAACCAATCTGACATGGAGTATATTACGGTATAATTTATAATGTTAATTTCTTGACAACATTCCTAACTATAAGGAGCAGAGGAAGGAACTAGACAGAGCCAACAAAAACTAAAGTCCACTCGCCTAATAGAGTCTTCTTTAAGGACCATATAGACATTTGTCTAAGCTAGCGAGAAATTGACTCATCCTCATCTTAAGGGAGAATTTTAGTTTGCTCCCTAGACCTCTATCAAGCTTTAAGAAACACCCCAAAGACCCCCTTCGAGATAAATTTGTACCTTTTTCGGTAAAAATATGTCCCAAGATGATTACCAATATAATCACATGAGCAAGAAGATAATAAACACAAATAATTCAACGTGAGATATCGTTCTAATATTGATACATTATAACCATATAAAGTTTGATCTGTAAAACGTTTTACTACATATTGTAGGCAATTAGAGCACTTTCTCCATCTATTACTTGTGTGACGCATGTCCACGTGTGAGCATGCTGTACAGAACGCCTAGTCATGCCCCACTCTCGCTAGGATCGTCAGGGCAGGAACTTTGGCTGTAGTCTATGTAGAGTTTCCTAACTCAGTTCATGTGAGCCGTTGTACTATAAGTATTATGAATATGTATTTTGTTTTCATCTGAGTCAACGAGTTCTATTTTATATCATTGGTTATAAGTGTTGTGTGTAAAACTTATTTGTAATGATGGGAAGAGAAACAGCCACAGTTAGGTGTCAGTGGGTACGCCAGGCAGGAGGTAGGCCTAGCTCACTCGCATTCCTCCCTCCCTCAGTGCTAGGGGAGCCTTTGTGTATCCCAGAGGAGAGAGAGAAATTACGTAATGGTTGTCAGTGGGCGGTCCTTAGTAGTTCACGTTGGGCTCACTAGAGGGCCAGGTATAAAAGGGAAGTCTAGCCATTTGTTCATCAGAACTCATTAGGCAGAGCGACTTCTCATTTCCCTTGCTAAC